>VZTU01024473.1:37752-57451 GCA_013400835.1 Zapornia atra | reverse complement strand
CCCTGGGCAGCCTGTCCCAGGGCTCTGTCACCCTCACTGGGAAAAAGTTCTTCCCCATGTTGGTGCGGAACTTCCTGTGCTCCAACTTGCAGCCTTTGTCCCTTGTCCTGTCCCCACAGACCACTGAAAAGGGGCTGGCCAATTCCCCCTGCATCCCATGTCTAAGATATTTATAAACATTAATTAGGTCCCCCCTAAGTCTTCTTTTCTCTAGACTGAACAGTCCCAGCTCTCTCAGCCTGTCCTCATAGGGGAGATGTTCCAGGCCCCTAATCATCTTCGTAGCCCTTCTCTGGACTCTCTCCAGGAGGTCCCTGTCTTTTTTATACCAGGGAGCCCAGAACTGGACACAGTACTCCAGGTGGGGCCTGACCAAGGCAGAGTAGAGGGGGAGGATCACCAGTTGGTCTCAGGCCATGGATCCAGCCTGTTCAGATCCCTCTAAAGAGCCTCCCTACCCTCAGGCAGACCCACACTTCCTCCCAGCTTACTGTCATCTGCAAATTTACAGGGGAAACATTCTTTACCAATGACCTTCATCCAGGTCATTGGTAAAGTTATTGAAGAGAACTGGACCCAGGACTGATCCCCTATGCTGTAAGCGTATCTGTGTACACAGGGGCAGAATCTCTACCTCCTCCTCTGTAGGTGACATCAGGAGAAGAGATTTTTTCTGCAACACTAAAAGATTATCTTGTCTTTGTGGCACCTGCCTTTGCCTGGGATCAGCAGGTTCAAAACATCCAAGAAAAAAGCCTAGGTTAAAACTGGGACAAAAATCACCCTGTTTAAGCAACTTCATGGGAAGTTTGAAGACCTGCACACCACCTACATGCTACTGCTACAGAAAGAAAGGAAATCATGTTTTTAGGAAAGGGACAAAGGGAAGTATCAGAGCCAGAACATTCCTCATTATATCAGAAACACTGATCCCTCTTCCAAAAAGGCAGATAAACAGGACAAGACAGTAAGTTTTATACACAGACCAAGATGGAGAATGAAAGGAATCATCTAATTGATTCTCGTTAAGTGATCTTACCACAGCAAGAGATACGATCTCTGGCAAATGGCTAAATTTTGCTATATTTTGCTAAAATTGACAGCTAATCTGAAGCACTGGACAGCTGAAGGAATTAAAATGTACTGGTTTTTTTAGGCAGAGGTGACTCCAGACACAAGAAACTTGGCTTCACCACAGTCTGGTTTACTTTCTGTCTCCATCTGCTGGGACATCACATTGCCATGTTAGAGAATTTGATATTTTAAACCTCTGACAAAGCATCTTTAAAAAGTAATAGGGTGGTGCAGCTTCCATTAGCATCAGCAGAATTACAGCTGAAAGTTTATGGCAAAGAAAGTCCATTAAAAGTTTCACCTCTACAACCGCATTCAACGACAAACAGAATAGTCAATGATGGATGCCTGGAGCTGAAGCAAATATACAGTCTTCAAACAGTTCATTTTTTATCACATTTAAGAAAGGAGTTACTTAAAAAAGAGTAATGAACATGATTTCCTTTGGCCCTAAAAAAGCTTTCACTTTTGCCACCTCTTCTAGTCGTCTTTTCTCACATAGCTAAAAATGATTTAAAGAAAATCCTCAAGTTTATACCCTGATTTATCAAATAATAACAAAACTGAAACTTTTATACACACATACAAAGTAATTGCTGGAAGAGTGACTATAAAGCACCACCGCTCACCGCTTTACTATTACTTTAGTACTCAAAGGCAAACAGAAATCCCTGGCTGGTCCCCAAATCGCTCTGCACTCCCACTCAAGCTTTGCAAGATAAAACCGAAGTCATAAGCCTGTTCATAAGCAAGTTCCTGATGATGTTAGATGACCTTAGATTCACTGCATCCGAATTTATCAAGCACCTATTTTTGTCATGACCACATTTATAATAATCATACCAGGTTATGGGAGGACAATACAGCAGGGAAAAAAGGAAAAAGAAATCAATACACTCAATAGATACCCATTAATATATTCAAGGTAGCCACTGGAAGAGATGCCAGCTTGCCATAAGCTTTTGGTTGAAGCTGCAACTCCAATGTTACTAAAAATAATGTTTTCCTTTGGAAAAACTGATTTTAATTTACAAGCCAGTCATTGTAGTTTTGCATCAATACAATTATTTCACTTCATGTTGTCTAAAGACAATGTAGAATAGTAATTATTTAGAAACAGATAGGAAGCTAAGCAATTTGTTTGTAATGTACTGAAATGATTACAAATTAAAATAAAATTTATTCAAAATTTGCCTTGTCTATATTCAGCTTCTTGTCAGGGTGTAAGGTTTGGTTCAATAGTCTTCATATTAAAACAGAACTGCAGAGAGGAAAGGGGTTTTTAAAGGTTCCATCCTTTAAATATAAGAAAAAAATCTAAGATAATTATGCATATTAATTTCTAAAATAGAGTGTCAAAAATGATCACTGACTCTGTGATCCTGGTAGACAAGAACAACATCCATTTTTATCTTTTAAAATAAAATATCCCATTTATCTTCAACTACCTGACAAACAGCAGTGAAGCCTTTGGAAAGGCTGAAGACATCTAGTTGGACACGTTCTTCTTAAAGCACAGCTCAGGGCCAGAGAGGGAAGGATGTGAAAGACTTGTTTTTTCTGTCACTTGGTGGCATTTTTCAAGAAGCTGAGGCAGGAGGCAGTTTTATTTTAAGATCTGGGTCAATTGCTCAGTTGGAGAGCTAAGATGTACCAAACCATGAGGCTGCTCATCACCCAGCATGCAATTTGGCTGCCCATTTTGCCACCCAGGCCCAGCTCCCTCAAGCACTGATGTTCCCTTCTTTGATCATGAGAAAGTGTTTATGTTCAGAGAGAAAAATATTTCTTAGTTGCCCTAACCCCTTCCCAACACCTCTGCAAAGGTGCACACCAAGGCAGAGATGCTGCTGTTGGCCAGCTGTAACAGCCCAGTTTCTGACCCAAGTCTCGGAGGAAAAGAGGCTTTTGACGACTAAGAACTCTCCTTGTAAAACAGGGATTGGAACCGAAAGCCAGGCAAAACCACTTCTTCCTTCCATCAAGCAGAAGCCATTTTACTGAATATTTGCAAGGCAAATTTCTTATTTCCATTCCATGTACCTAGGAAAAACACCTGCAATGCAACCCTGGCTGTATCACATTGATGCAGCTTCCGGTAGTCAAATCAGACAAGCAGTCGGCAGCCCTTCTCATATGGTGATGGGAAGCACTAAAGCTGCCTGCTGCTACCCATGTCTAAACCCAGACAGCTTTGCTTAGCATTAACTGTTTACTGTCAAAAAGTTAACACAAAAAGACATATAATTTTGTCAATTCCTTCTCAGCAAATATGTGTAGCTTTTGGTAGCTCTCTGTTAAAAACCTGTTACACCTAACCACCCATAGAAGCAATGTAGGGTGAGGTTCCTCAAACTGACATTCCCTTTTGGAGGTACCCACATTTTTTTCAGTTACACTTCAGGTATTACTGATGGAAAGAAGAGTAGCAGGCTTACTCTTTGTGTTCAAGCATCAGAATTTTAGTGGCTTAACGGGGATATGCAAAAATTTCAAAGTAATTTCTAAAGGGATTCTCACAAGTAATAAATAACCTTGGCAAATAAAGCCTTATTCCAGAGTATGCAAAATGACTTGGTAAAATTAATTACTTTCCTTTTTAACCCGTTAATCATCTGGTTTTCATTCTGGAGGAATCCCAGAGTTTCATCTTCCTTTGTACTGCAACATTAAACCAAGAAAATTGCCAGTGGCAAAATAAACATCATAATGCTTCATGTAAGGTTTCCAAGATTCTGGTGGGAGCTCTGTACAGATGTATTTCTGTACTCCGGGTTACGACATTCTGTTATTTAAATATTAATAAAACAGTGATGTAAACCACATTAGAAAAGAAAACAAATCTTTTCAATTAAGTTTATTTTTAGAACACGTCCTAGGATTCCGAATACAGCAGCGTTTTCTGAACACAGTGTTTTTCCCTTAAGATTTCTCACTGGCAAGACTCCATAATCTACTCGGTTCCATGGTGGGAGGTGAACTCTTGCAGAAAGAACAGAGGCAGTTTAAAGGGCACCTCAGAACATTTCTAAGTGGACAGCCAACACGCTCAGTAGCTGCTACAAATGTTTAACGCCATAAGAATTGTGCTTAGAAGTAAAAGTTACAAGTTTTCATGGCAAGAAACTCCGAGATTTTTGAGATCACTGAGTAAAACTAAACTCTGAGGGATACAACAAGGAACATTAGATCACAGCACAAGAGAAACAGGGATAAGCAGTGCTATAACAAACCTAATTTATTGACCAGACCAATGCAATCTGGCCTCGAGCAGATTGTATTGTCACATTTCTACACAAAGAAAAAAAATAAAAATCAAAAGCTGTTCTTTTTAGGGGAAAAAATATTTCTTTAACATTTCTGGACAACAGCCAGAAGCACAGGGCTTCATCAAGATGATGGAATAAACCAACCTTACATGTCTAAGCATCACGGTCACAGGAAACAGAGGCCAAGGCTAAAATGTGACCTGCTGTGGGAGGATTTAGTTAATCTTGGGCTTTAAGTGGAGCAATTTCTTTCTTTAATTTTTTTAAAGACAAAAAAAAAAAAAAAAAAGAGAGACATCAATAGTTGGGTACACAGGTCATACTACATTTGTTTAGTAACTATAAAACATCCAGTCGCACATGCCATGCCATGTTCCTGCCAAGGGAATGACGTGCATCTCTCGTGTACGTTCCCTCCACAGGTCAGTCAGAAGCGAGGTGTAGCTTTGACTTTTGTTACTCAAGAAGAGCGAACGTCCCCCAAGAAACCACCGCTCCGCTCATGACCGAATGACAAAGGTTCTGTTGTAGATTTCTTAGAAATGGGATTTTTTCACTCCTAAGGAAACACCTGCTGCTGATGGACAGCTGACATTTTAACAGAAGTATTAGCAATGCTTAAAGCTTCATACCAAGCTATTCAACAGCAGAGACCTGAAAGTGTTTGCTTAGACGCCTTTACAAATTAATTTAACACGAGATACGGGGGAGCAGGAACCCCACTGCACAGGAGAAACATCAGAATTGGTGCCTAGTGCAGGGTTAAAGAGGAACAGAAGGCAGCTGCCAAAACCTCCACTTCTCCACTTTATGGAAACCATTCCTCCTCTGCAGCCGTGCCGCTCTCAGCGCCCCGTTAACCCAAGGTGCACGCGCGGGCAAGCACGAACAGAACGTGGCTCCGTAAGGGGAGTCATAAATACTGTACTCCCAAAGAATGCACAGCATTTATAAATACTCCAAAATAAAAACAATCTGTCACTGGTGGTATAGAGAGGTTTCCTAGCGGGAAAAATTCTGACACTGGTAAGGGTCAAGCAGGCAAAATGCCAGAGGTAAAGTGAAAAAAGGCAAAATTAAAAATAAAACCCAAAACAAACCAACAAAAAACCAACCCTTCTGCAAATCCCTAAGCACCTCTTAAAGCTATGTAATGCTCATGATTCACATCGTCACACTTCTGATTACGGTGACATGCCAAGGTTTCCTTTCTCAAGTCATAAAACAGGCAAGTTACTGGTCCTGGTTGCTGTGCATTGGGAAATCCAGGCATGAAGAACAGGTACATCAGGACCTATAAGAAGAATTCAGTGTTTAATATGGACCATTTATTTTTGTGGCTGTACCAATAAAACAAGGGGGTGAAAAAGGAGTTGAATTTTTGACCCAGATTACTTCTATATAGAAATATGCACAAAGCCCTCATATTTTAATATTCAGGTACATCACTGAGGACATTTCGTCCAGGAATTCTACTTGTCCCATGATGACATATGTGGAAACATTACATCAGTAAACAGCCAAAGCATTAAACAAGAATCACAGTCCCATGCATCAAAGATCAAAGATAGGGATAAATGTAAAATATAATCATCATAAAATCTAGTTATTCTTCATAGGAACTATACAGTAGCAGCAGGACACAGGCATATATCTCTCTTAGGGGAAGGAAAAGGCAACAGACGTGATACTGGACTTCATCATCAGTCTGGAAGATCAGTGAACAACTTGCAAACATGGGGGCATACAAGAACGAAGGAGAATTAATACCTTCTCAACAAAATGCCCAAAACCAAGACCAAAGTTCATATAATCATACTGCAAACAGCCCAAGCCTGGAACACACTTTTAGAGAAACTTCATGCAGATACGTTCCCTAAATATGAAAAACTTGAGTAAAAACGTTGACTCTCAGCCATGACCATAACTTCAACACATCCTTGTAATCATTTTCTACGTAGTAACATCACAGAAAACATAACCTAGAGGACCCGAATCTTAGATGAGACTTCAACCTACAGGTGAGTAACAGCTTGAACAGGTATGTTACCAAAATAGTACAGAAGGATGAAAGTCCACTGGAAAGGTCTGCACTGCTGCCCATGCCAATGATGTCTGATCATTCACTACAGCACAAGAGCAGTTTATTGGGGCAAGAAAAATCAGTTGTTTCATGACAAACTAGAAAACCATGCTGGAAGGCAAAAATGACACATTACAGAAGTTTTATTTGTTTATTTTTGTTTCTAGAATAGCAGGAATGTGAGGGGTAAAGCAACAGACTGTTGCAGTTGCTGAAAGCACACCTGCTACCCTAACAGATCTATAAATATCACAACCGATGGAGGTACTGTTGTACTGATGGCAAGTACAGTGCTTGCTTGCAGTTCAACCCAACAGTGAGCACTGAAGGTAAATAAGGAGCACATCCCTCCAGATTTTAAATCCTCTTACCCTAAGTACTCTACATTTCAGTGTCTATGTTCATTAAAACACATTGTCCAAAACAAATTTTATTAAGTGCCTTCCTTCTGCTTGCTTCACCTCCACCAAGCCTGGAGAAGGATGCATAGAAGCAAACATCTCTCAACAGAAACTGTGCCTTTAGGCTGTGCTCCCAAGAAACTAAACCCAGAGCATGGTCCTGATTGCTTAAAGACACACACACACACAGATATTTACGCTGATAGAGGAAGAGGCTGATTTCTCTGGTTTGGGATAAAACCATTTCTATGAAGTATTTAAGCTCTAAAACATGAAAGCAAGTGAAAAAAAAAAAAAAGCCCCACAAAACCCCACCACCTGGTTCTTTAGGATCCTCAGTTTGCAAATAGTAAAGTATTGTACAGGGGCTAAAGTTCTGTTCCTACAAGCATCCAGATTGTGCCCACTTTGTCAGCAGGGAGTGGTCCATATGCTCCCTTACATCAGAATGTGCTTGGGATCCTCATAGTATCCCAGAAGTGTGTGATCTGGCAGGTGTTGTCAACATAAATATGTGTGTAAATCCTACACCATACCACCAGAAAAGAGGTTTTCCTAAAAGAGCCATCACAATCACTTCTGTTGAAGAACACAGAGAGGTGTTGATGGCCTACTAAGTCACAGCTTAAATGCTCCATGATGAAAGAAATGTACGATTACATTCCATTTTTCAGCTGGAGGAGGCCCAAACTCATAGGTCCTTTTTGAAGACAATAGCTTCACTAAGAGCTTTTTAGCCACTAAGCAACTAACTACCTTCAGCAAAGCGAAGTATTTATTAGCAAAAAATACTCAGCAATGTTCAACAGGCTTCTGAGAAATCAGCATGACTTCATGTTCCAACACATACTTCCCCAGAAAGTATCAGATTTGGTACCGACGTCTGGTCTGTTGACCTTTTATACTATGCATATTATACATTCACTGGATAAAGACAGCTATGGTATTTTTTGTTGGGAGGTTTATTTGGTACGATTTTCTTTGGGTTTTGTTGGGTTTTTTTGCATTGAATGCATCACTTTGTGGATGTAATACTATGATTTTCAGGCCATAACACTATAATTACGTCTTTTGCCACTTAACTCTTGAGAGAAGCGAGCTCCATGTCTAAAACCTAACCAGAGCAAACTCTTAAACCAAAATCTGCATCTCTGAAGTCATAAGAAAGCCAGTAATTTCTGATGTCTTTGTCCTTATTTTCCTTCTATTTCTGCAGAAGTATGACCTTGGACTGTATTTTTTGTCCAGAATTGGTGGGGCAGTGCTGTAGTTCCTCCAGAAACACTACTCAACCTCTACTGAATCCACAAACTTTGACCGAGTCTACAAAAGAAAAAATAGAAAAAAAAAGAAAAAAAAAAAGAAAAAAGGACATTTTTATTTTCATAATGAAATAATAATACTCTAGTTCTACAGATGTATTTACACCACAAAAATCTTTTAAATTAGCATCTCAGTTTTACATCTGTACCATTTTGAACTCACTGTCACTGTTGTCCTTATGCTGTCAACAAGCCAACTACCTTAAAATAACCACCAGTACCCAAAAATAGCTATTTTTGAGTGTGCAATGCTATATTTGACACTCAATTGCCAATTAATATTCTAGTTTTACCATGTCAGTTTAAAACTTTTCGATCCTATTTTAAACTCTACAAGTACTTTGCTGAAATTTTGTTGTATTTAAAATGAAATATGACAGAAACAAAAAGACCCCGAACCCCCCTTCTACCGGGGTCACGCTCTCAGGTCTCGGCTGCAGATCATAGAATCATAGAATCATTGAATGGTCTGGGTTGGAAGGGACCCCAAGGATCATAGAGCTCCAACCCCACTGACACAGGCAGGGACCCCAACCTCCATGCCTGGAGCTACACAAGGTTGCCCAGGACCCCATCCAACCTGGCCTTGAACACTTCCAGGGACGGGGCATCCACTACTTCTCTGGGCAGCCTGTCCCAGCACCTCACCACTCTTTCTGTAAAAAACTTCCACCTAATATCTAATCTAAACCTTCCTTCCTTCAGTTTTAATCCATTCCCCCTTGTCCTGCCATTATCTGCTCTTTTAAAAAGTTTAATCCCCTCCTGCTTATAAGTTCCCTTCAGGTATTGGAAGGCTGCAATGAGGTCCCCCCGCAGCCTTCTCTTCTCCAGGCTGAACAAGCCCAGCTCCCTCAGCCTCTCTTTGTAGGGCAGGTGCTCCAGCCCTCTAATCATCTTCGTGGCTCCTCTGAACCCTCTCCAACAGTTCCACATCTTTCTTGTATTGGGGGCCCCAGATCTGGTCACAGTACTCCAGATGGGGCCTCACAAGGGCAGAGTAGAGAGGGACACCCCTCTTCTAATGGAGCCCAGAATAAAATCATCCCAAATAGATGTTTTCATGAGTCATTCAGCGCCAAGGCAAGTGAGAGGATTACATCTGTTTAAGACACAACAAAAGCACATGGTATCCTGTGCTGTACACCCGGATGCTACTGTCATGAACAGGGAAGCAATTCTGACTACAGCTGCCAAACTACAGTTTTTGCCAATGTGGGCTCCCAAGAGGGAGGACAGCTTCTTCCTTTTCTATGTGGATACAGCAGTCCCAAAGGCAGAACGCAACAGCCCGTTAAGCTCGGATCTAATTCAAGGTCCTCTCCAAGTCAACAGCAAAAATTCCTTTGTTTTCAACAGGAGGATTAGATTCCCAAAGAACTCGCAGTTCAGCTTCCTTTGTAAGTACCTTTTCACCCCACAACCTATATGGCTTTTTACAGCCTCCTATCTCCTCTTCCCCCTCCACATTCTCAGCTCAACGGTATGAACAGAAAAATCTCCATGCGTGTTTGTAATCCAATGGGGTGCATACTCCATTTAGATGCAAATTTGGGAGCCCTCCAGAACTTTATGCTTACACAGACACACATGAAGAATTAACCGTCTGTGTTACTCCATCTGCTGCCTACTGTACTTCAGAGCAGCCCAGAACAGTTTGGCACATCCCATTTTCTTGCCACCTAAAGTCAGAATGGGTTTTTTGTTACAAAAAACAATGCAAAAGACTAAAATTTTACATTTGTCTATACTTTGAGATAGGGATGGCAGTTTCAGGCAATGTTACAAATGTATTTTCTTTGGCAACTTCCTGGTTTGTTAGATCATTTGTAGTCTGCAAAAACTGAATACACAAAAAAAAAAGGTTTATGCATTAGACCAATGAAGGGATGGAAAAATAATGGTTGTTTAGGTTTTGAGTTTCTTACTGGCTTTAAATAAATTATACTTAAGAGCAGTATCTATCTCCTGAGATACATTTTCTCAAACTTCTTTCTAAACAGTAAGCATCCAAGGCCAAAATGCCAATCATAAATAATTAGGTAACACAATTACCCATTATGTTGTTATTTCATTAACATTTCTGTCAGAAAGAAGAAAAAAAAATAGCACTAAAATACAGTGCTACCACTTAAGACTGTGGCATCTTAGCTTTCACTTATATTGTAGATAATAAAATGCTGATAGATTTATGGAAAAGTTATCTTCAATAGAATCAGACCTGATCCAAGAACCCATGAAAATGTCAAACGTTGCTAGTCTCTGGCATTCAGTCTTCAAGAATAAAACCTTCAAAAACACCCTGTGCAATCTATAATAAGGTTTCAAATCTTGCATCACAAATTGACTAAAAGTGTAAATGAGGTTTCTATATTTCACACCCATTTTTCTTAGCTTGCATTTATCACAGTGTTTCTAAAACAACACCTCTTACAAACGCTCACATGGGCGACCACATTAGAGGCAGTCTAGAGGCTTCGGTGACTCTTTGCTAATGTCATCTGACAAAAAAAGGAACCTGAAAGACACGGTGGATGGAATGGCAATTTATACCCTCCTCTGTCATATGTCAGAACTGAAAGTAAATTAATGAGTATGGACTTTATCACAGAATACAGACAGCATTGAAAAATTATGGATTTTACAAAATGCTGTGAGAAGCCCAGGAAAAACAGTGTGGCAAAGGCATGACTTATGAATCAGGGATGGGGACTCAGTTCCCACCTGCCACAGACTTCCTGATGATTGCATTAGGCAACTTTTCACTTTACTTTTTTTTACCTTCACTTCACAGCTGGAAATAGCAAAAATACTTTCTTATTCACAGAAGAGGGAAAAGATAAATTTAGTTATTTGGATGATTCATTCAGGTACAATAGCCATGAATGTCATTCTAATATCCAGAATAGGTTAGACAGGCATCTGTTACTGGCAGAAGACTCAAATAATCCTTATGCAATCCCAAACTATACTGAGGTTTATTGAACTACACGTATTGGATGGGAGCCTTCTATTATTTTTAAAAGCATTCTTTCAACATTTCCAGAGAGGTAAAAGGACTATATGGCTTGATGAATTTAACACTGGATTCTACCAGTGTTAAATAGTACGTTGTCCTATTAATTTTTTTTTAATATACATCTTCATAAATAATTTAAGAAAGCAGTTGTATACATCTATTTTCTGGAACCATCTAGAGTCAGTTCAATGCCTGCACAGATGACAACAGCTTCTTAATTTACTTCACTAGCCTACCAGTGTGGGAGCATTGCTACCTTTACGGAAGGGAGAGAGAGTATAACTAATCAAGGACCTTCTAAAGTAGAATACACAGTTTATTTCTAAATATAAAACCTTTCTCTTTGTATATTTAAAAAACTTAACATAAAACAGACTTTTTTTATCTGAACTGTTTAGATGAAGAGTACGATTTTAGAAAGAATGTTTTGAGACTGTTTATGTTAATAACCTGCAAAGTTGTTCAAGTCTAATAAGAACTGAAAAACTGTAACAAGGCCAGATACTTTGTATCTAGGTAATAGATGGGATGAAGGTCAGACAGACAGAACCTCAGAGTTTTAATCCAAAGCAAAGAATCAAGATCAAGGAGCTGACTTAGGAATGTTCACAGTAGTACTTACACCTTAAATTAAAGGGTTATCTACACTTCAAAAAGTATAATCACTCAAAAGTTAATCTGCAACTCAGTCATTTGAAATTACTTTTCTTTCTTACAATAAAACATCTCACTTTTTAATCATCATTATATGGATTCTGAAAGTGTCCTTGTGACACTGAAGTACCTTCACCAGCAACTTCAGCAAACTAACTGTGCGTGCCCAACTGTGCTGAAGTAATGATGGTTGTCTGCCATGCTCTCCACTTGCTAGTCCTCACACTTCTCCAGCTACATGGACAGCCCAACATTTGTGCATTAGATTAGATCACTGTGGACCCAACATTACCCTACAATCAAAGTACGAGAACACAGTTGGTGACTATCTGTGATGCAGCATTCATACACAGTGTTATATCCTTTACTATTCAAGCATCAACAGGACCTCTTGAGCACCGCACCATTGGGAAGAAGTGTTTGTCTGTACTCTGTCCTGCTTTGCTGACAAACCTCCAGATCACTGTGTAGGACCAGAGTACTCAAGGGCAGCTCCATGTGGAGCTGTGGTTTTTCAACCTTTTTTTTGTTAACCCAAAGGTCCCCAAAACAAAGGTATAGACCTCTGAATAGTGGTTTTACACTCTCTGACAATAGGCTTGCCCTTTGTTATGACTTTTTGGGAGACTGTGTCCCAAGACACAAACTTAAAAATGCTGGGTTTTGAGAAATGCACTCCAAGAAGCAAGAAGATAACATTCCAGTTTCCAATATAGCTCTTAGGGCTTCAGTATCTCTGAGACTATTTACTATAAAAACATCTCGCTGCTTGACCAGTGCATTTTTCTGGGAAATTCCCCATCAATGATGACAACAACAATAAAATTTTTGGATTTTATCACCAAGAAAAACAAGAGACATAAATCTATGAAGGCCATGAAACTGAATGCAAATACTGGTTGATAGAACACAGGATCAGCGGATGAGACTGTGAGGCAAACCATTCATTAAGTTCACACATCTGGCCAAGCATACTTCCTAAGAGTCACCAAACAAATGCAGTAGGATCCACATTCCATTTTTTATGAAATGAACTCCAAGCCATGAGGTCAGACACTCTCCAGAGAGCCAGCATTTCTGTTGTCACAAGACAGGTCAGAGGCGTCCAACCCTCTCTTTCTTTTCCTTACAGCTGCTGGCACTTCCTTAATATCAGGTAAATCACCTATGAAGAATAAAACATTTAAAGAATTCTTGGGTTTTCCAGGAAAAGAGAGAAACTGAAGGAATGGGTCGCCAAAAGAGAAACAGAAGAAGAGATAAGGAGAGACACATTAAGGAGAGACAAAATGACAGATGATCCTTACAGACATGATTTTTGGAAATGGAGAACTTTGCTGTATGATAACAGGATCATATGTTTAACGATTCTCACATAGTTTACATGTACCCTTGCTGTCTTAAGTCTTTCAACACTTCTGAGGTACTAGATGTGTCCCTTAATACCCTCCAAACGTGTCTTCTTTTACAATGGTGGACAATAAGATTCCTTTTCCTCCCTTAATTCATTCCTGCATTGTTTTAATGCTTTTCCCTTTCACAGAGGCTCTGCCATCATGGATCTTAACAAGCACTTTATTGGTATGGACTATGTGTGGCAAGGTTTTAGTAACTGGGGATCTATGGGGTGGCTTCTGTGAGAAGTTGCCAGAAGCCTCCTCCATGTCTGAGAGCCAACACCAGCTGGCTCCAAGATGGACCCACTGCTGGCCAAGGCCAAGCCGAATCTGTGATGGTGGTAGTACCTCTGGGGTAACATAGTTAAGAAGGAGAAAAAAACCCCAAAACACTAAGAGCAATTGCAGACAGAGAAAGGAGTGAGAACATGTGAAAGGAACGACTCTGCAGACATACAGGTCAGTTAATAACATGGAAGTGCTCCAGATGGTGGAACAGAGATTCCCCTGTAGCCTCTGGAGAACACTGTGGTGAAGCAGGCTGTCTCCTTGCAGCCCATGGAGGATGATGGTGGAGCAGAGTTTCTATGCAGCCAGTGGAGGACCCCACACTGGAGCAGGTGGAGGAACTTGCAGGAGGCTGTGATCCCCTAAGAAGCCCATGCTGGAGCAGACTCCTGGAAGGATCTGCAGCCCCATGGAGAGAGAAGCCCACACTAGAGCATGTATGCTGGCAGGACATGTGACCCTGTGGGGGACCCACCCTGGGGCAGTCTGGTCCTGAACAGACCCACAGTGGAGCAGTTTGTGGGGAACTGTGTGTCACACAAAGCATTCCGACATTGTACAATGCACACACCAGCATAGGCAGTGTTGCCAATAAGGCTTCACACACAAGCAAAGCAAGATGCTTCCTGGCATATGATCATCAGAAAGAGTCCTTCTGGCTGCTCAAACATTCATTAAACAGCTCATT
Organism: Zapornia atra; assembly: GCA_013400835.1. Classification (NCBI taxonomy): domain Eukaryota; kingdom Metazoa; phylum Chordata; class Aves; order Gruiformes; family Rallidae; genus Zapornia; species Zapornia atra. The sequence goes on along the minus strand of VZTU01024473.1, from coordinate 43,256 downwards.
ATGCTATCCCCATCTCTCCCAATATCCACAGGCTTGAATTCCTTGTTCTCAGAAAAATCTTACCAAAACAGAACAAAAACCAGAAGGCATCCAGGGAAAGACAGATACCTCAGTTTGCCATTCAGTTCTGTAAATGCACATTCCGTTCTAATTCCATAATTACTCTAAAAATAGCTGCAGCACCTTTCTCCCACCCATGTGTCCTCTGAAAAAGGTTACAGAAGCAAAATTTTGTCACTGCAAAAGAAATCTAAACTAGTCAAACTTTTCACCTTGAGATTCCTTTCCAGGAAAAGACATGACAATGATGGCAATAGAATTGGAAAGCTCAGCCTTAATATCCTACCAGTAAAACTTTCCATATGGTACTCCAGCTTGTGACCAGGAAAGAAAAGTATCCTTTGATAACAGCACAGACTTCCTCAATACAGTAGCTCTGAATTACCACTTATGTACATCAACCTATTCAACTATTCATCAGAAACCCATGGGAAATAAACTAGACATGTCAAGGTGAAAAGTTCTGTACTCCTTGCTTGCCTCAGAGCACTAATGGATAGTCTATTTATTTCAAAGGCAAATTTCTGGGAAAGTGTCTCTGATATTTGTGAAAGTCATCTCATTTTCAGGACTACTACTTATTACTCCAGAAGTTCAATTAGGACTCACATCAGCCTGGAGAAAATAAGCACTGAGGAGATGAATATCCAGCAATTTTTCAGCTCTGATAGTTCTCTACCTTGATGGGGGGAGTGAAGGGGCAGGTACCAATATCCTCTGGTGATCAGAGATAGAACCCAAGGGAATGATATGAAGCTGTGATGGGGAGATTTAGACTGGGTGTTTAGGAAGAGGTTCTTTACTGAGAGGGTGGTTGGGCAATGGAACAGGCTCCCCAGGGAAATGGTTACAGCACCAAGCCTGACTGAGTTCAAGAAGTGTCTGGATGATGTGCTCAGTCACATGCTCTGACCTGGCTGGCCTTGTGTGGAACCAAGAGTTGGACTCGATGATCCTTATGGGTCCCTTCCAACTCAGGATGTTCTATGATTCTGTGGTTACCACTCTACGTTCTTCATCTACCAGCCAACATATTGATGTCCTGAGCATACTGACTTTTTTTTAAGGTGCAGTTTCATTTAAAGTGCCAGGTAAACCTTCATTTGGATCTAGCCATGGATGTGTACTAGCTTAAAACAAATCCATTCCGTTCACACCAGTATTTTTTACTAAGAAAATATATACTGAAACAAAGTGATTTAAATTTCATTGAGCTCTGTCACATGGGATAGATTCAAGTACAATGACATCGTTTTGAAATGTTGTTTTAATTGTATTAATTAATTGTATTAATTAATTAATTGTATTTGTATTAATCTGTACAACTTTTTTTCTTATTTTTTAGGATTACAAAAGCAGAGCATTTGGTTTTAATGAAGTTGTATTTTAAAAATTGTGATACAGGGGGTAATAGTTTTAAACTAAAAAAGGGTAAATTTAGATTGGAGATAAGAATTGTTTTATGATGAAGGTGGTGAGGCCCTGGCAGAAGTTGCCCAGAGAAGCTGTGGCTGCCCGCTCCCTGGCAGTGTTCAAGGCCAGGTTGGATGAGGCTCTGGGCAGCCTGGTTTAGTGGAGGGTGTCCCTGCCCATGGCAAGGGGGGTGAAACTAGATGATTTCTGATGTCCCTTCCAAATCACTGTATGACTCTACAATTCTCCTAGAGAGAATCATTTGAGACTTGCCTAACTTCTCCATGACACAGAGCCATAGGAGGTGCAGTTCGGTTATCTATGTACATGGAGGTAGAGAGATCATAGTGAGAAAGGAGAAGCTTTGTAAAATCAGGCCAAGGAGTCTTTCAGACCTGAGAATCCATTTCGAAGGTCCCCAGACAAATTTTTGGTCAGATGTTGCTGGATTCACTGATCATTGTAAAGACAGAGGAAAAAAAGGGATGACCCCTAAGTTGATGTTTCCTCTTAACAGCCTTGACAAATTTTCTTCAAAATATGGCAGAAAGTTGAGCTACTTTTCAACAAAATACAAGTCTACATGATGAAAAATTAATACAAGTAACATATAATAATGTTTACAGTTAACTGACAATCTGTAAAGAGTCATCTAAAAATCAATCAATTCAAGAAGGGGTGAAAAAACTTGTTTCCATACTACATTTTTATCAAAACACAAGGTTTATCTGTATTTGGACTATGAAGCTGTGGACTGTGACACCTTTCTTCTCTACTCCAAGCTGTCGACTTGAAATGCTTCTAGAATTGGGGACCCACCACATTAGTGCTCAACACAAAATAGGATGGGGCTGTGTGTTGAAGTTCTCGTGTTGTAGACATGAAAACAGTGCATTCATCCAGGGTCTAAAAAATAGGCAGAACCATCCAAAACAATTGATGTAGCACCCAGCTTGATGGGGATCAGCTCTGCTTTGTGAACCACCTTCTGGCCACCACTCTCACTATGGGAAGAGTTTTACGTTCTTTCAGGGTTTCTCCCCCATTACATGAGTAGTTTTGATACAAAGGCAGTAGCACAAGTTGGCTAAAACACCTTAATAGATTGTGGATGCACAAAGTGAGCGGTAAAAGTGACTGACCTCTGAAGAGCTCAAGCCCTTATGAACTGCAGCAAATTGAGTACTGCCCCACAATGGGAAAAACTAACAGAGGAGACAGTTGTTAGTTAATCATAAAGTCTAGTCCAGAACAATACATAAAATTAACTGGGGCCTCTTCGTGCATGTCATTTGTCACAACTTTAAAATCTCAGAACTTTGTTGGCATCCACCAGAAGTCCCGATGTAGAAAATTTTCCTCCTCAAACCTGCATGGGACAATGTGTGTGTGAGACTTACACTTCACTACCAAAAAGCCCCTCTTGCTTCCCAAGATGGGACAACTAAAGAGGTCTATTCCAAGTCTACACACTGACACAATCAAGAAACTCAGGTTAAAGTGTGATAATTTCAGTGTTCAGCCCTATCATGGTGAAATCAATTAAAAGAGGGACACTCTCTATATATACACTATGGCCTTCAAGTCATTTGTTTCAACCTCCATTAAACTACCAGTATCTTCATTTTCAAATATTTGTCTGTCATTACCCTTTATTCATATAATTCCAAGGAAAATTTGTTTTAGCTGATATTTATCTTGGCTAAAAATAAGTGAGCACTTACTTCTCAGCTGTTTCAACCTCTAATTAAAACCAGTTCCACAGCCAGACACAGACACTATGCTAAGAAGAAACAGCCTCGAGTAACACAGTTTTCATTGTTAAAGCAAGTGGTTCACAAGCAATTATATATTGTCAGCTCTAACAGTTAATCTAACCTCTTCAATGACACCCAGTTATTTTCACACTCAACATCCTGCCACAAACCAGTAATTATGGCCCCTACTTGCTATCTCCATTGGCACTGATTTTCAGACTAGGGAGACATCAGCAAATGAGCTTATAACCTTAAGATAACCAAAGGACACTAAAGGGGTTAGTTTTTGCAAGATGACATTTATTCCTGAAATTGTTTGACCATTAAACAACAATCATTTCATCGCTTCATCTTTTTCTAACGAAGACTCTGCTTCAAATGGAAAGCTTTTCCACTGTATCTTCTATTTGCAGCAAGTCATTAAAACAAAATTAACACATGATGAAAAAACTGCAATGAAGGAAAAAAACCCCAACAACCTCTATATCTTATTTTGTCACAGGGAGATGAAGACTTCTCTTGTTGGAGAAGGGGAGGGAAAATAAAGTTGTCAAGCAGTGGTTGTACAAGTGTAGACTCCAACCTATTTCTCCAATCTTCCCAACAAATGGCTGGCCAAGGACATGAGTTCTCAACATTTGGTTGCAGTCTGGCCGAATTCATGCCAGAGCATCAGCAATAACCTTTGAGAAGTCAGGAAGTCAGGGAAGGTCACCTCAGGAAGACCAAAGAGAATATCATCATCCTCGGCTTTAGAAAGAGGTTAAAGGAAGAGCCAAAGAATAATGGTCAAAGTCTTTTTCCTAGGAAAATACTGAAAAATACAACAGGGTAACCAACCTATGGGTATGGCAAAAGCAACATCTTCTAAAACTTTTTGACCATCCCTTGTGACATTCTCATCACATGATAGGAAGTTAGGCTTGCATGGTTGTAAATGTGGCTGGGAAAATATAAATGGAAACACGACATTTAAAAGAGTAATGAGAGTTATTTACAAACTTTATGAATTTGAAAGTCATAATTGAAAGATGTGCTCTCACAATAGCAAGTATCAGCAGGTATTTGAACAGATTTTTCAAGTAAACATTACAATCTTGATAGTAAGTATAAGAAAAATACACTATAGGTTATATAATTCTACAGATTTGCCTGAGAACAGAAGGTATAAGCTGTGTCTGCAGATACTGCAAAGCAATCTAAGGATGTTAACCACTAAGAGAAGGAACTGAAAAGACTTCATGATCCTGTTCACCTGCTATGTACAGATGACTCTTAAAACACAGAGGCTTACTGTATCACAACAAGAAAACGTGGTACAAGATCTGTGATTTCACCTGTTTTCTTTGGTGTCTTTTCTTATTTATAGCTGATAACCCAAACCACTATACAGCTGATTTAAAAACAAATGATACTTTCAGTAGTTCCTCAAGTCAGAGGTTGTTAGAACTAGTGCTACTTTGCATGTAATGCCTGGTCCAACAATTTTGTCAGAGTAGGATACATCTTTAAAAATTTTGCTTTAGGTTACTGGCTAAAAGTTTCACGTCTGTATGTGACATATACCAAACTTAACATGTGTAGGTATTATCAACAGAAGCCTGAAGCCTGCAGATTGGAACAAATTAAGCAAAAGTTCTCATGAAGCAGATCTTTCAGATCAATTTGGTCATAAACCCAACTAATTGTCTTTTCAAAAAGCTAAGAAATTTGAATAAAAGTCCACCCAACAGGTTACAGTTACTTAAATTTTCTTGATGCAGCCTTTTATACAAGGGGGTTAAATGTTTGAAGAAAGAAAGGAAATGTAGACTACTACTAAAAATACCTAGTGAAAAATACATTTTATTAATATTTTTCTTTTTTTCTGTGGCTCAGTGATGTTACCCAAAGTTCAGTCCAAAGGACCAGCTCTCTTGGTTACCAAAGTGGAAGATTTAAAACTTCTCTATTCTACCTTTCATTTTCCTTTTCCCACATCCACACTGTGTAGTTTGCCAACTGCCCTTCAGTGCCCAAATTTCCACTGAAAGCAAGTTCTATCTCAGCCAAGAAAGCCAAAAGAATCTGGAAGCTGCACAGATGGAAAATCATTACATGAAGACCATTAAAGAGAAAGACATTAATCGCTCTCTCACTTCCTCTTACAGTGAGGAACTCTTCCAATGTTCAGTTAAGGTGTCATAGACAAGGGCATATCTAAAGAATCAAATTCTAATTCAAATCAGATTAAAATCTAGTTATCCTCTCAATAAAATGTAAATAGAAAAAAAA
>VZTU01024473.1:13676-37712 GCA_013400835.1 Zapornia atra | reverse complement strand
CCCCTTCCCCCCCCCCAACTTCAGGCTATTGGATCATTCTTATTATATAATAAGTAACCAAAGACCAAGAGATTTATAAACAAATATAGTCTAATCAAACAATAAGCGGTGGCTCGTCAGTTAAACAGGTTTGGATAGCCACATACAGCTTGGAGAACTGCCTCAGAGAACAACTCTTCACAATGCAATGTCTCAAACACAGAGATTTCACAGTAAGAGCAGAAAGTTCATTAAATCAGAGCACCATTTCAAGTAACTGACGTCTTCTCCCTTCCACAGAATTTTTTTTTTCATTTTTATTTTTTCTGCTAAGACTTGTTTTCTAAGAACAAACTAAATATAATTTCAATCCTGCAATACAGGGTGCACACTGGAAAATCCTGAAGTAGTGACATCAGTCTCATTCTCCAGAAAACTGAGAGTAACAAGGTCATGAGTGTTTAACTGGAAGCTGTTCGCCTCTCCGAGCAGCAGATAGTGCTCTTCCTGCTGAGTATCTGCCTCAGAACAGGTAATGTCATCTTCATAAAATAAGCAGGAGATAAAAAAACAACCCTGTTTAAACATTCACCATATTGTACATAGTATATTAAGCAGCCTATATAAGGAATACTTGGGTAGATGTACTTTCCTTCACTCCTAAAGCTCTCTAGGAACATAACAACAAAAAAACTGCGGGAGGACAAGCAGAGAGATGAGCTATAAATAGAAATTTTCCTACTAAAATTATTACTAGAACTTCTTGGTAAACAGCTTTAGCTGAAAGAAGCCTGAGAGAAAGTTTGCTACGATCCCCTCTGCAACCTGTAAAATATGCACTTCTAGCCAGACTTTATACAAAACCAAATACAGAAGCTACAGCCTAGAATCAGACAAGCCATCAGAGACATCTAATTATACTCTGTAACACTTTGCTATTTACACAAAACAACAAGAAACCAAATAAAAACCACTCCCATTTTTCATGCAGGAAATTAAAAGCCCTAATTATACAATCAGCATTAGAGAGCATACAAACAGAAGGGGAATCAACTTTTTAAAACGGTAGACAATGGCAGGACAAGGGGGAATGGATTAAAGCTAAAGAAGGGAAGGTTTAGATTAGATCTTAGGGGGAAGTTTTTTACAGAAAGAGTGGTGAGGTGCTGGAACAGGCTGCCCAGAGAGGTGGTGGATGCCCCGTCCCTGGAGGTGTTCAAGGCCAGGTTGGATGGGGCCCTGGGCAACCTTGTGTAGCTCCAGGCCTGGAGGTTGGTGGCCCTGCCTGTGACAGGGGAGTTGGAACTCTATGATCTTTGGGGTCCCTTTCAACCCAGACCATTCTATGATTCTATGATTACTATTCAGAACAAGAGAAACACTTTATAATCGCAGGGGGGAAAAAAGAGGAAGAAAAGAACAAATATTTACACTGGCTCTACCTTTATTTCAAAAGTATAATAGCATTACATTCATTGAACACTTTTAAAGCGACAAAGCCAAGCATTCAGTAATTAAAACCAGAATAGTTTGGCTGAGCAATCATAATGTACCTCTGTAGATCACATACATATTTTTACAGACCTGTGATTACAAAATGATACATTATTTCTTCCCACTCGAGCCTCAGTACAGGCAGGTGAGGAACTCAGCAAGATAGAAGAGGTTCAAGGGGCAAAACAATTGTGTATTTTTATCCCAATCATTTGGGAATACCACACTACCCAGCCTTTACGTTGGCTTCAGAACTGTTAATTTCCTTTTAATAAGACACTTTTCACCATCATGTCATTCAAGCAGCACTGCATGTTATCTTCTTATCTACTCTGTGGAATTAGAGCACGCTACCTCTCTCCTCTTATCCATAAGGACAGTGAATCACTGAGGGAACCAAGGGCAGAACATCAGAACTTTCCTCCAGTCACAGATTTGCAGACTGCTCATTCCTGTACATCACAGATGGATTTAGCATTTAATCTTCCCATGGACCTCAAGGGAAGTGAGAAGGGTCCAGTTCTGTAATAAGTAGCATCCAAAAAGGGGGATGACTTGCAACTTTAGTGTACGTCCATCCTAAAATTGTTTTAACTAATCCTTTAAAGAAGAAGCAAGGCTTACATACAGCCTCTTCCATATCTCATCCATATAATTCATAAGAACAATCTACCTGTCCTTGTTATCTGTGATTTCATTCCCTACACACAAGGTGATCTATTGGGTGAAATATGGGGCCTACAAACTACAGCCACAGTGGCTTGTCTTCACCCTTACTGAGTTTGTTAAGAATATTAAATAAAAAATCTGCCCTTCTTGCAGTTTCTTCTTCTCAGTGTTACCACTCCATCCCTCCTTCTAGTAATGCTTCCCTGTGCACTGCTGACAGCAGTGTGGGACCAGATTTTGATAAGAGTATTTGTGTTCAGGCAGTGTTTTGACAAGCTGCCAAAATTCTGCAGACAACAAAAGCAACAAGAGAAAAAGAGTATCTGTTTTCAATCTTTTGTAACTGAGCTAAAAAAACACTCTAGGATTTCAAGCAACAAAGAAAAAACACTTTTTTTGGCTTTGTGGTTATCTCTGCTGAATTCCAAAGAACTGCAGTAAATATTAGACTTAATAGAATGTCCTTTAAAACATAACAGAGGTACGAAAATCTTGTAGAATGAAAAATATCAGGCAAACTAGCCTAGAATAAAAGGACATCAACTGTGGACTCTTGGTGCCCTTAAAAAAATAATTAAAAGTGCAGTCCATCAGAGGGCAGCTGTAGCCCAGGGCTAGATAATGTGCAAATCCCAAATTCACCTCAGTGAAATTATGCTTTTGCATCTGTGCAACACTCAACTCCTTTCTTCCTTTCCCATCCCACACTCTTCCTGGTCTACTAACTACATGCAACTACAGCCTGAGGCAGTATCACTTCTTTCATAGTCTGGGTTTTGTTTTTTTCCCAAAGATAAGGAAGGGATACAAGGGGGCACCAGCTAGGAGCTCAAATTCAGAAGAGAAGAGAGGTAAAACCTCTGAATCAGTAGCTACCAAAAGCACAACCCCTGCCCCAGAAAACCATCACAGTTTTGACCCTAAGTGTTGAACAACAAAGTAAATTGTACAAAGAAATTTCCACAGATGTTTCCATGGAGAATATTCTACAATGCAGCTTCAAACAGCTGGGGCTGGGGAGAACCAACCCCAGTCAAAATTCCTCAAACCCTGGTGACTTAGAGCACAGAAATTTCCTTGTTCTGGTTCTCAAAATATTAAACCCAGTGAAAAAAGCTGCCCTCCTCCTTCAGCAGAATGACACCAAGGAGTGTTTTAAAAGTCTAAAACTGCAGACCATAAAGGATTATGACTAATTGTTTCAAAGCTTTGTGAATTACTTAGTTTTCGGTGATCCTGTCAAATCATCCTCTTGGCTTGCACAGAACATCCATACAGAGGCAGCTTTTTTTTAAGCTTTCATTATTGAAATGCATTCAATGGGTTTGATTTGGCTCTGAACTGTAGGAGATTCATTGCTCTGAAACATCAATACACTATTAGACTGTCCTAAACCAGCCAGCACCATGTTGCTAATGAGTCAACAGGGAAATTACATCTGCGTTCCTCTGCACATCTAGTCTTCTCTTGAGACAAGGATGAAATGCACATCCTCAACCTAGAAACTCCTTGAAACTCAAGCACCTTCCCCTCAATGTCTGATTATCTGCTAGAATGACATTTATTTTGCTGAGTATAGACAGAAGGCGGTCTCTGATACAACTATGAGTTGGTCCATCAATGTCTTTAAAAACTGCCATCATGCTATAAGGAAGGTTTAGATTAGATATTAGGGAGAAGTTTTTTACAGAAAGAGTGGTGAGGCGCTGGAACAGGCTGCCCAGAGAAGTAGTGGATGCCCCGTCCCTGGAAGTGTTCAAGGCCAGGTTGGATGGGGCCCTGGGCAACCCTGTGTAGCTCCAGGCCTGGAGGTTGGTGGCCCTGCCTGTGGCAGGGGGTTTGGAGCTCTATGATCCTTGGGGTCCCTTCCAACCCAGACCATTCTATGATTCTATGATTCTCAGCTGTCCCAAAAACCCAATTGGGATGTGATAGGAACTGCATAGCACAGAAGTAAGATGGCTGGATTCAGACACAATGTGGATGTGGAGAATCACCACATAGCTCTTCTTCCTATGGTGACCAGAGGTCCAGGTGCTATCAGTGGCAAAATAGTAAATTAGTATGTCCTTTGTCCCTTTGGTAAATCTGCCCCAGAGGTGGTATGGGAAAGAAAAGCTACCCAATGCTATGCAAGAGGAAACCACCTCTCATCCTTCAAATCAAGCATAGGAATAATTTAGTCAATACATTATTCGGACACACAAAAAAAAAAGGTGCTGGCTCTTTCCCTAGTCTAATACTAAAAATGCTCAAGAAAAAAAAACCTGGCTGATGTTTAACCATGCCTTCAGCGTGGGCTTGGTAAACACACAGAAGAATACAGCTGAATCCTCTTTTGGAAGGATGGGATGAACTCCACTAACAAGATGAAGTTGGAAAATGTTACTTCACCCTCTGTCATCACTTCATTAGGTTTCTCGCTATTGTTGGAGGCTATAAGACTTTTTCCTCTAATGAGTATCACTTTGTGAGTCATTAGGCTGCTTCCTTTGTAATTCAGAGTCCTACCTGTGATTATAGCACAAGCTTGACTTTAAGTGACGCAGTAAAAATCCTCTGTGAGCAAAGCATCTTTTTTGATACCCTTTTGTTATCCTTGCAAAAGCTGATGCAAGTAGCAGGCAGTTCTGCAGGATCCAGCCCAGCCAGCACCCCCCCCAGCCTGCCTGAGCAGACAGTGGAAAAAAGGTTTTTCTACTGTTTGATGCACTTTATCCTGAACCTTTATCCAAACTAAACCAGGCCAAGCATCAACATAAAGGTCCCCATTTCTCTCCACTGACTGTAAAGTAGAAGTGACTGGCTCAATATTAGGTGAGATGAGTATCACCTGACTGTCATTTTTCCTGGTCTAGACTCACTTCTGCTTTGCCTTCCCCCCTCGTCCCCCGTTACTCAATAGCTCAACTTGTACACGTCTAATTTCTGATTGTTCCTCTCTGCCAATTCTCTCTCTAGTATCTATTTTCCACCACCAGATATTCACTCTTCCCAAATGTCAGCTGGGTTCTCAGCATGAAAAATACCGTTATCTTACTTTACAAAAAAATCCCCCACCCCAACCAAAACAGAAACCACCACCATTCCAACCCAACTAATGAACACAAAAGCTAATTATAAATGTAACATTTGGATGCACAGTTTTGGTTACAGGTAAACTTCAGGGCTGACTTTGATCAAGCCAGATGAAAGCCAACCCAGATAGTGAAAATCCAAGCAGATAACTTGTTTTTCAGAATCCTATCTGCATACAAATTGCCAGAGAGCACCCAATACAGGGATTAGAGTCGCTGCAAAAGGGTGATAAATAGATAAAGACCTAGGCTTTATTTATTACTACCCACTGTAGGTTTTCATTATTATTTTTCATACTCCTGGGGGTTTTGCATATACATTATAAATGCATATCACTATGTTCCTTCCTCTTTTGCTTCTAGCTTGCCTAGCTGCTTCTTCCCTTCGGAGAGGAGTAAGGAAAATGCCCACAGGGAAAACCAGGCTCAAACCACTTCTCATACTCTGCTTTAACACAGCATATAAAGATTAGGACTCAAGCAGCTGAAACAGTCTTTATATGTATCTCAGCAGCCTGGCCTCAGCAGATTTCTAACAACTAAGTTGCTGCTTTATTTGAGGTATTTACAGTTTCAGAAGGGAGGCACTGTGGTCAGTTCACACATTTGATGGTCAATGATAAAGACAGAAGGAGAAGAGGAGGTCACTCACAGAAATATATAGACAAAATTAACGGGACTATATTAGACCTTTCTGAAAAAAGGAGTATTTTTATGCTGTTCTATATATGTCTCAGTGCTTAAATCAAATATATCTGAATTTTTATGGAAAAATAATTATCTATTAAAAAAATCTTAACATCAATAATTCTGAAGAGCTGCAAATCTCATATTAACTTGGTCAATGATAAAATCCCATATTCTCAGATTTCTTGTACTTTTTCTTCATTAGAAATATTACACGGCCCAAGCAGAAGAGCTGATGGACTGACTATTTCAAGCCACATGATTTTAAACTCTTTTCAAAACGTAGTCATTTGTCTAATGAAGTCAAAAATGTCAAATACTCCTTCTGTTGGGGACACTCAGCCTTTAATCTCATGCTTCAGATGACTGCGGGCAATTTTAGGAAATCTGTCAGCCTTCACATACCCTCACAAGCTGGAAACAGGGTTGTAAAGAGAAGGTATTTGGACACTCAACATATGAGAGAACTAGGAGATGCATGTAAAGAGTCTCAGGCCAGCTCATTTGGTAAAAGTTGTATCTAGCAGGATGTTTAAAAATGGATTGTTTGTTCCTCAAAGTAAATCACTGAAACATTAGAGTTTTAAAAATAGTTTTTTCTATCATTTGAGAATTTACATTTTTATGTCACTCCATATTTACAAGCAGCTTCTTTACCCAAACATCAATCTGACATTAAAAAACCCATGCACATCAAAGCAACGATATGCAGAATAATCACTGAGCATCAGTGAGCAGAAATTAATTGTAAAAATAAGCTTGTTTGAATAGATTATGCTAGCAATTTAAACAAGAATTTTTTCTTAGAAAAGGAGTAACAATACTGGATGACTTTACTCTGGGACCCAACAGTTGTTAGGTAAAAGTATCTCTTGTCATACGTAAGGGTACATAACACAGAAGTCACAGAACTAATATAGAAGCTAACTGAGAAAGGGATCATTTATTAAACTGGTGTACACAAGGGCAGTTTTCAAACTTCCCAGAGTAGCTCTAATGCAGCCTAGTGACCAGCTGAAAATTCACATACAAAGGGATTTCTGGCTAACATTTTTCACTTTCTAATTCACTGGCTTCATTTCACTTTTAAGAGAGATGTTAAATATCTACATATTAAAAACTGAGAAAGTAGGTCCCAGCATTCTAGGGAAAATATTACTTATAATAATAGGTATTGAGAATGCTAGAAAATGCTAACCGGAGCTTTCTCCAAGTAACCAATAACTGTACCACTTATTAACTCATTTAAATTACAAAGTCTAAGGGCAATACAGCCCCACATTGAAAAAAATCTCTGGTGGAGACTGAGCAGGAGGGAGAGTAACTTACTTTTGCTTTAATTAAGAAGTATTAGCTGCTAAAGGGAGGAATTTTTTTAAGTATTTTTTAATCACTGAAAGTTTCCAACTAGATTTCAGCATCACATTTCAATTTGAGTAAACTACAAGCCAATTTGAGAATACATAATTACAAAATTTATGGTTCATACAGGTACACCTCTGTTTTACCTAAGGCAAATATGCCTTAATTGCAGTCTCTGCATAAACAAAAACTCCCTAGAAAGTTAAAATTCTCTTATAAAAGAGAATTATAAAACTCCATTAGCTTTTCAGCAACAATTTAAATATGAAAATTTAGATGCAATATTGCAAAAACTAGGTGAACCATCTCTGACTAATGCTAGAAATGTGTATACTGATGTACAGTTCTTGATACAGCACTACAAAAAGCAAACAACAGGCACAGATAAAACCTACTTGTTAAAGCTTTTTTCTTGCTCTAAAATATATCAAGGTAGATTTTGAGCAAAATAAAAGAGCAAAATGAAAGTATATTATGAGCCATATTATTCAAAAGGTTATGAGCAAAATAAAGCTAAATGAGATGATCAGAAATATACCACATAAATTGTCTCCTCACAGCATCCAGAATACATTGCACAACACATTTAAGTTTAAATCCAAACTAGAGATCAGACCAAGGTTTGCACATCTTTTACCTTGGCACACAGCAGGTTTAGAAAAGGATTATGGGCTGGAGGTGAAGGTGGTGTAGATGGAAAGCAGGCAGCACGCAGAACTGTAACAAATAGTGAAATTGGATGGATTATGGTGGAATATTGCACTAACAACCTAACAAAAATACTACATTAATGGCCTCCAGTTTCTAAAATTGTATGTTTTAAAATTATTTCTAAAATTGTATGTTTTAAAATTGAGTAACCTAATTAAGTAGATACATGAAAGGAAACGTCCTTTATCAGTCCAAGCACCCTACTTCACTGACTCCTTTGCTGGATCTTAACTAGGTCTTCATCAGCAGTTTGTTTAAGAAAAGGCATCAGCTCCCAGAAGCTCTTTGCTGGTTTGAATATCTCTTTACAATGAACTGACAGCATCTCAGGTAATATAGTAAGATCATTTAAAGCCACAAATCTGTTTACGCTTTCTCCACCAGCTCAAAGGAAAAGTTAGCCCTAGGTCACCATATTAGCATACAACCCCCCAACAAAAAGATAGAAGATGGGTTATTAGTGAGTAGTATCTAAGCACATACTTATGTACAAAATATATGCACCTACAGGCAAAATTACAAGAAATTTAGGGAATGCTTACACTAACTCAGCCCTAACCACATGCCAAAAAAAAAAGGAAAAAAATCCAAAAAAGACCCCAAAAATCTGCAAATTAAACTAAAAGGGAAAATGCTGGAAATTGATAATTAGAACATAACCATGAACCAGAAGATCCTGCCAGCTTGCAGCTGTAGCGACTGACAGAATATTGACAGAAAGCAGCCAACTCTGTCCACCAGTTCCCATCTGTTTAAAAACTGCAGTGAAGACATGGCCTTTCAAACCAATATTAATGTCCAAACAATTTTCCCTTCTTTGAGGTAACACAGGGATGCCACTACATGTTGATTCACCTTGATAGCTTTTGGGGGAAAAGAGGGGGGAAAAAACATGAAACAAAACCAAAATTGTAGTTAACTGTCAGGAAAACATGTCAAGATCCCCAACTCTCTAAAAATTTCTGTGCATGTCTAATATACATATACACTGTGCATGTGCATATATATATATATTCACAGAGGTGTGTGTGTGTACAGTGTGTACATGTATAAAAGTAACTATGCCTATAATAAACCCAGAATATCTAAAATATATAAAGAACTATGTATATTTCTGTATGTATTCCTGTATGTTAATATGCATATATGTCTAATATTTATATATGTGCACACACACAAAATCTTTGCAATATCTCTCTTAAAATTTGCATGCAGAGAATATGATAAACTTTGGCTGCAGAGAACCAGATGATAAATAATACATTATTTATTCATATATAATTAAGATAATTTGGATTGTCACCTGTTTCTATAGCAGAGCTCATTAACCACTCTTATTTCCAGGCCGCTTTCGCATTGCTGCTCTGTACTGACAAGCCTGGATATGAGGAAAGCTACTGCACTACATTCCTGTCCCCAAAGCTCCAAAAGGCACTAATTAATTCATATGCTATAAATTAGATATTTATGAAAGTGAGTATCTGAAACTTAATTGAAGCGAAGGAAAAACTTTTCCTTTTTGACTTGCAGGATTTATACACTGGCTTCTCTACATTTCTAAGATAACCTCTTTATTATATTACTTTATTCAAGTGGTACATTTATTTAAAGCTATCAAACCATATGAGAAAAATGTCAAAACTGGAACTACTTACAGAAGAAGGAATGTGGTGTTACTCACATCCAAAGAAAATGAAGCTCTTTTACCTCTACATCACATCCTCCATCTCATCCTTTAAAATCACCCGTTTCTTGAAAACACAGGGGTTTTTACTCCACGTGTCAGGTTCTGACCCCCTACTTTTTATCATGAACAGGCAGTAGGTGAAGTAGGTAAGAAAAAGAAGAGCAGAAATAAACTTGTAGTTTTTTGGGGTTTTTTTAGATTAAAAGAACCAGTGGATTTGGGGAAAGGGAGCAGTACCAGGTTATCGCCAATTCACTAGACTCTCCCATCTGATGCACTTCAGAAACGCTTCCACCCTTTGGGGAGGTGATGGAAGGATTATTACCATCATGAGATGGCAGAGATCATCACCACCATTTCACAGATGCAGTTTCATCCAGCCGTGTGCCGCACCAAGGGAAGTCAAGCAGAGTCTGCTGGCTTCATCTGTACCGTACCCCAAGGTTTCCACTAACTGCACTGGGACTTTATTTACTGAAGTTGAACAAAAAATTCACAACAGAACTGGCAAAACATAACAATGGGTTCGTTCTCATCAACTTAACATCTGGTTTCTGAATTAACGTGGAAAGAGTTATAATTATTAAACCAGAGTAATCACAACAAATTAGCAAGAGCTCCCTGTCTCCAGAGCAACTGACTCAATTTCCTACAAGCTACTGCTTTTTTCTTGCATCCATTTATCACTTTTTTTTTCCTCCACCAATTGTGTTCACTCATTTCTACCCCAAGTGACCCATGTTTCTTGTTTTCATTGATCAGCATGGTCACCTGGCTCAGTTCTGTGCATCAGAATTTCATACACTGCAAAATGCCTCAGAACAGTATGAATTTTAGGTACATATATGTAGCCCCATCCACACAGGTGTTCTACTTCCGGACAAATAAGTAAACACACATGGGTAATGTGGTTAGGACAAGTGTTAAATAAAAAAAGAACAAAAGAAAATCCTGTAAGAAATAAAATATCCCAGGTCCCAAACATCATCTGCTCAATGTGTAAGAATCATCTAATCTACAGCCTTTTCGCAATTAGAGAATAAATTTCCCTCCGTGTTTTATGCCATGTACAAGCTGAAATTGTTCCCCTGAAGAGTAGGTCAATATCCTATAAAAATGGACAAAGGAAGCCTTCCTCAAAAGTAGTTTTCTGAATGAATCAGAGATACTAAAACATCTAGGCAAAAATTCTTACTTTTTTTTCTTGTATCTCAAAAACTATTCCTATTTAGAAAAGCAGAACTGAACCTACTAGTGAAGACTGATTATACTATCAGGAGCCCCAAAATGAGTAGGTAAGCTTACTAAATTAACAACAGAATTCAAGATACTGGAATCTACTCCACTGCCAAAACACAACAGAATTTTGATGGAAATTTTAACCTCATCCTTGCTCAAGTGATAGAGCAGGATGGCAGCTCAACGAGGCCTTTGTACAAATTTCAGCGCTTAACGCTAAATGAAGCGGAAAGATTGGACTTTATTCCCCTTCCCACACAATTCATGCTCTACAAATAATTGTTTCTCACTTCCTGGTGCATTGCAGGTCTGTCCCAACTTGCTCAGTTATAATAACCAACACCGGCAGGGCAGATCATGCCTTTCCCTCTCACTCATTCCATCTAGTCCTCTGCCCTTTAAACAAAACGCGTCTACTTTTTTTTCCCCCCAATTTCATTTCAAAACAGATTCTTTCATCTGCATCTGACCCTTTTTAATTAGACTTAATAATCCAAGAAAATACTTCTTAGCACGAGCGGGCAGAAAACACTGTATCTAGGGGAAAATACTTGCTTGGATGGGAAAAAAGGGATTTTAAAAAAAAAAATGTGCGAAAAGCAGATATTTCAAGTATTTGCTCTGATGATGCAATTGCCCAGGCATCACAAAGTCTCCAATTTGTTTCCCAAATCCCAGTCACTCACTGGAGATACACTATTTAAGATGGCTGGCAGGCTGAGATGGCATGAAAACAACAGATACACAGACACAGCCAAGAATCCCTGTGTGAACATCCCGGCTTTTTTCTTCTGTTTCCCATTTTTTTCCCCCCTGATTATTTCTGAGCCAGGTCAAGTTCACCACACAGGCTGCACAAACCTCCCTCTTCCTTTCCCCATTTCCGTTCTAGTTTCAAACTAATAAGCCGATGTAGCTCCCCTCCTCTGTTAAAAGGCTGTGTTTATTCCCAGTTTAACATTATTCTTTCTTTTTTTTTTTTGGTAAAATAAATCTCCAGCAAGCTCAACGGAAGTTTTCCACATGTTCTATTTGGATGAGCATGTATTAGTTAGCGGGTCCTATTTTTAGCTGTTTTGCCTTTCTTTACAGTTTATTTCCTTAAATAGCAATTTGGATATCGACATAGAGTTACGCAGATGAAAAATAAGACATATTCCCTGTTCCACATATATTTAGGGCCACGGAATTTTAAGTTTATAAATAGGCATAACTGAACTGAGAAAGAGTGAAATGTAAGGTTAAGCTAAAAATTTTATTGTTATGACATGGCAATTTATATAGATTCTTTTTAATGGGAACTCAGTAAATTTAATTTTCATTTGTTTACATAAATTAATGTTTACATAAACTGTAAACTTTATTCCAAATCCCTTTTAAAGTTGAGGCACCTCAACAGAGGTGGACGGGATCTCCCTCTGGAGGCCTTCAGAGGCATCTTCTTCTCTCCTGGCAAGGTAGAAAACACTTTGGTTGCACAACAGGTTGGCTCCTGCACACAAACTCTTCCTCAAGATGCTCATTCTTTCCTTCCCACTCCCCCACACCCGTATATTGACTTATATTTCACCTCCCTTAACTATGTCAATGCAATCTGGATCAATTATATGATTGACAGACAGAAAAACCGCAACTTCCTTTTAAAAGCTATTTTCAGCCCAGATCATGTTTAAAAAAAAAATCCCTTTTACAGAGCAAAACATAAAACTACACCAGCATAACTAAAAGGAGCAAATGGCAGCACCAAAAAGAAGCCACAGAAGGAGACCACTGGGGGAGGCATGAAGTTCTTAACAGGGTTTCATATCTGAGCAGGGCTACTGTGATGAACAGGTGCAGTATGGCTGCACCAGACTGGCAATTCGAGTGCAGAATGCTGCAATAAAGACTCAAAAGAAAAAAGAACTCGCAAAACCTCACTTCAGTTCAGAGGCAAGTGCGATTCCTAATGGCTTTGCAAAGCTCTGCCCAAACCAGGGGAAAATGGTAAGCTTTCTGATTAAAGTATCCTGCTCAGTGAAGCTTAAAGGAGGGAAAAATCAGATGGTGTTTTCAAACTTGTTCACAAGTCAAGTAAACACATTAATTAACCACCCTGGAGCAACTTCTTTTGCAAGGCAGACGCATCAAACACAGGACCAGGAGGGCTCCATCGTATAATGGAGCTTGCTGGTTTTCACAGCTTTGAATCAAGTTTGAAATAACCAAAACCCCCTTCTGCCTTTACAAGTGCACTTTTTTGATGGGTTTGTTTCAAGTTTTCCCCTTCTCCTCCTTATCTGCATGTTCACTCTACAGCCTAGCAAGCTAATCTTCTGTAAGCGCCTAAGCTTCCCAGTGACATCCCTTGCACTTAACCTACCTTTAACTTTGATAAATCAGTCCCATCATCCCTATGATAAGATATAACAAAATATGATAACATAAAATAACCCTCTTTTCCAGTAGGGGTATTTCCATGCTGTCAGTAATTTCCAGAACATACTCACTGACACCAAATGGGCTTCTCATTTTTATAGTCATTTTTATAATACCTAAAAGGTAAACTTACTTAGTCAAAACTGAGACTAGATTTTTTTTTTTAAGTATTTTACAACTTTTCACTAAAATTGTTTCATGAAATGAACAATTCAAAGGAGACATTTTTGATGATGGTGATATCCAGAGCACCCTTCCGTTTTATAGCAGTGCCAACAGTGCAATACAGATTATAATAATCATATATTAAATGAAACCTATTAAATTGTTTAATACTACACAATGCTAAAAGTTCCATTTAATAGTCATATTTAAAAGTAAATTAAGCAAAAGAAGAAAGCAGCTGTGTGTTAAACATTCAATTGTTATCTTGTTTCTTTGTGCTTTGAAAATAAGACATTTAAAACTATCAGTTTATCTATTAGTACATACAGTAAGCATTCAGCAACACGGTATAATGCTCTTCATAGGTTCTAAATAGCTGTGTCTGCAATGTCAAGTACAGTTATTTTAGTAAAGTAAGATTCCCAAGTATCTGTCTTTTGAGTTAAAAGCTTCAAGAGGAAACTGATAATCTAGCTGTTGCCAAAATGTATTTTTTAAAATTGACGTTATAATTAAGAAAATTAGTATGAAGGCAGTCAGAAACCACTCCTGTAATAACTCATTATGCAATGTTTTACACTAAGCGTTCATAACTAATCATTTTCGTCTTCACACAAATGGGGATCAAAAATAAAGCTAAAACAGTATTTTTGCACTTCCAGCAGCAACACAAAATCCTAAGTTTGATTCCTGCGTGGAAACACTCTGGATCTTTTCTATTGTCAGTCAGGATTAAAAGTTTAAGAAGAAAATATTATAAGGAAGAGGGGAAGATGGTTTCAGGCAAGTGACATTTATATACCTCAAACTGAAGAAAATTTAAGAAGACAGGTGCTGCACAAAGAACTAAGTAGCCACTGCATATTATTAAAATAAACCAGTCACAGATAACAGCATATATTACAAGGAGAGAAAGAGATAGCTGTAGATTAATTTAAAAAAATACAATAAACAATGAAAATAAAACAAAGGATAAAGCATTGACACAAAGGCAGAAAGAGCTGAGAAATACTGAGACCAACGTTGTTCCCTCCAATACCCTGACGATTATAAACCAAATCTACTTTAAAAGAAAAGGTGCTCAGTGCACAAGTTTACTGAACTTAAATGCTACTGCTGAAATTAGCTCCATTAAAATCCATCATTCTTAGAAACATTTGCCTTTACATAGAAATCTAGTTTTACAGATACACATTCATAGTTTGCAGGCTTAATTTTCTTACAATACTTACTGCTTCACTGATTCTCTAGAACTATGTCTTCAACAAAACCCAAAGTCTAGTCTAATTCTTATTTCCCAGGAGTTTCCTCACCAATCTGCTAAAGACAAGATTTCAAGTATGTACTGTGGCTACTCTGCCTCTCAAGGTTTTTATATGCCACTGCCCTGAACGAGATTTATTACTCCCCACATAATCTAATATAGAAAGAATTCACCCAATTGGCTAAACTGCACAGCGAAATGTTTCTATATAAAGCAATATTTTCAGCTTCCAGTTTGGGATGTTCCATGAGCACAACACTTTGAAGGAAAAGAAAATTTCCATCTACGAGTAAATAGAAAGCTACACTCCAAATATTTTCAGCTATTTGAGATATTTTTAAACATCTGCATTTCTTATCAGCATCAGCACGGTTCAAACTGGAGAGAAGCGTGAGACTGAACTAGCGCAAAGCTCGAAGGAGGGAGCAGCCACTCCTCCTGCTCCTCCTTGCTGCCTACCCAGGGTGAGGTAAGATGTGGGGGCTATGACAAAAATAAATGAAATACAAAAAAGAAAGCGCTCCTCATTTCCCAGCACCTTTCACGTTCACATAAGAGCCTTCTTGCAATGGATGACCTCTGCTCTATGGGTAATTTAACAACTGAATCATGAAAGATAAATGATACAGGTGGGAACCCAAAATACAAAACTTGGGAGGTGTAGGAGGGGTGTGGAAAAGAAAGAAAAAAAAGGGGAGTGGAGATGCAACAGCACAGGTAATTGAACTGCAAAAGCACTGGAGTGAAGGATGAGGGAGAAAAAGCATGGTAGAAACATGAAGGACTACTGGAAACTTTACTAAATAAAAACCCTGTGCATCCCAAGGTCATCTCAACCAGTTGACATCCAACATTTTGACTCATCTACACATCCTAAAACCTTCTTCTAACTTCTTTAATACCTATATTTAAGAAAAAAAATATAATTTTTCCTGTTTAAAGCAGGAGATGATTAAAGCAATCTTCTAATAAGGAAAGATCAGGTAGTTATATTCCAGCATCAAAGAGCTGCGCTTGCCTTTGTTCTCATGAGATGTGCCTCATCTACACGTATTACCTATTTACTTATCCATAAGGGAAGTGAAACAGCTTAGGTGATCATTACAAGATGCATTTTCCTTGTTTTGCGAGCATCCTTTTTTAATGTATATCATACAGTGCGTACACTCTTGCAGGAGTCAGCTGAGCTCCTAGGTCTTGGGTACATTCAATGCACCAATATACTTAGTGACTGAAAATACAGTTCTCTTTCCCATGCCATTTCGATTCATACTTTCCATGAAGATATTAACAAAATCAATCCTGAAACCCTTGACGCTCTGTGCTTCTACACAGCAGTAGTAAACTGGTAGAACTGCCCTACCGAAAGTCGTTTTCATGTAGTGGGAAAGGGCATGGGAAAGATTAGATCTGTGAGATTTGCCCTGAACAGTGAGCGAAACCATGACCGTGAACATTCAGAGAGTTATTTGCCAGTGAATTGTTCTTGGTATCCAAATACACAGCTACCTTATCCAGGTTCTTATTTAACCTGCTCTTCTAAGGTAATTAATACAGCACTTCACCACGTGACCTAAATGCTAGGTAGGAATTGGTAACTCCCTCCCTACCGAGCACCAACATAGTCACGTTTTTGGGGAGCAGAGCAGATCACCTCCAACTACCTGGAGAAATTATGTATATTATAGCAGAAGAGAATGAATTCACCCCAGAAGAGCTAATGTACACCCAAAATCAAAGTTTCTGAGAAGCAGGAGGAAGAGGAAAGCAGAAGCCTCTGGCAGTAACAGCAAACTGTTCCATCAGGCTCCGTGTTAGCATGTCCCATTGCTGACTGATTGTCATGTGGATACAATAAAATCTGACCAGATAATACAAAGAGATAAAAAAGAAAAGGGATGCCCAAAAGTTGTGGAAATGGGATTAATTGAACTGGAGAGGCACCCTTTCCTGTCCACTGGCTACAGAGGGAGTTTGGGTGCTAAAGTCAGTGAAATGAAGTGACATGAATCCCACTTCACCAGCTGCTGTCAGAGGTTACAAAAAGAAGTTATTATATTCACAATAAAAAAGCTAAACTTCCCTCAGTGTTCCCCTATTAGCTGTATGCATTGCACAATTTTTATGTAAAACAATTAGGTTCAGCAAAGTAGTATTTTTAATTAATTTTTCATATAGTTTTTCTGACAATTTATTTTCACCTCAAAAAGCACCACTGTTGTATTCAGACTGATTATTAAATGCATTTCAGATTACAAATATCCTCTGTCTTTATTTGCATCATAAAGCTGTTTTCTTGAAGGCAAAGAATGATAAAAGGAGTATGAATTCTCTAATGAAAGAGGTATTAATATTTGTATTTATGAAAATGTATGTATTTAAAAGTAATTATTCAAAGATTGCATGAGAAATATTGCATGGACACAACATGTGGATGATGCGAACTTAAGTGGCAAGATCTAGCTAGAAAATTATATTGATATCAAAACCAGAGATCCCTTTCTCTCAAAACCCCCCACATAGTTTAGACTCTTTTTTCCATATTGTCTGTAATAAAACAGATGAAGATCGGTCCATTATTACCAGACACTTTTCCAGATACATCTGCTGTACCTCAACTCTGAAGTTTATTAGTTCATGACTTTATTAGAGAAGCCTAGGAGTAACCAGGTAAATGGAACGTAGTTCATTAGCAGCTCTGAACAGAATACACACTAATTCAGTGTTGCAACATGCAAAGTGAATGGAATTAGGGAAAGCAATTTTAGATAATGAAATTTTAAATACTTTATATTCTATTAAGTTGCTTCCAGACTCCATCGGACAAAAGACAGACGGACAGAATCAGCTACAGAGTTAATTATCCCTCTTTCAGATCTTTCTAGTGAAATCACCTGTTCTACTGATAAATTGATTCAGCAACCTAATGCTGAGGTTTAAAATGAAGTTCACTGACCTGATGAGTTATGGCTGCATATAGCTTTTTCTGAGAAAACTTATGCTACCGGCTTTGATAAAATTGTTGGACACAATAGCTACAAAATATATTTTTTTTAAAAAGCGGTGTGATCATTAAAAATATGCATCTTATTTCAAGTACATCCTTGAGTTTTTATTGCCATCCAGTCCCTGCAGCCATTGACACGTTCACCAGGAAAAAATGCTGGGCGCTGCCAAGGTATATTGTTTATTGGCATAGAGACCAAGCGCTCAAGTGAGTAGCTCCATCAGGTATGCCTTCAGCATAAACCAAACAGCACTTGCAATGAAATGATGTCACAGATGTAAAAGTGAAAAGAAAAAGAAGCTGTGAAAGAGCAGCAAGCGCAGCGTTCCCAACAGTGTGGGGATGGGAGGAGATTTCTAGGGCACTAACTCTGGGCACAGCAATAAAATGCCAATTGCAGAGTCCAACGCTGTTTCTTGCACCGTTGGTTTTTTTAAATGCTGTCAAAGGTTGGCTGACACCCGCGCTCGACAGGTGCCGGAACGCCACGGCCCATGCCAGTCAGCCCTGCTGACTCACTGTGGCAGGTGCTGCTCATCAATTCCCACCCCTGCCCCCCCGACAAAAGGGAAGGTGACCCCCTCCAGCCATGCCACCCAGAGCTGAGAAATCAAGAGAAACCTTAAGTGTTCAATGGTCACCCAGACAATGTACTGCATCCAAAGGTCTTTCTCCAAGGCCGACTTCTTGAAAACTCACCAACAAGTTTCTGTTCATCCTTCTTTTCTGGTTAAACCTGTGCCATAAGAAAAGGCGCCTCTGGATGCATGGTCAGGACTGCAGACATTTCACAAGCCTCACAGTAAAGAGCTAGTTCAGCAAGTGAGCTTTCAAAAAGGATAGCCAGTTATTACCCCAGTAAAATAAAACATTTAATTCTGCCACCTTTGTTTGTAAAAACAAGGTTCTCTTAAGAGGCAACTATGCTCATGTAGCAGAGCAATCTTTTTTTAATTGGTTTTTCAATTAGTTGGCTTCCAAGGCTTTCCTCATTTCCTACAAAGATAAAAGGGGTATATTCTCTCTCATACCCAAGACTTTGCTCAGAATAAGAACTTCCATTTACTTCATTCACTAAACTCAGGAGATGCTGTTCCTGAGAAAGGATTAAAGCTTTAGGGCTTGAATCACCGGAACATATCTACTAAGGTCTTTCGCTGGGAGTCTGGGAGCTCAAAACAAAACAGAACACTACTAACTAACACCCTTCCCAGCAAGACATCTTTTGATCTTCCTCCCATGGAACAGTTCAGAAGATCCGCCATGGAGCAGTGAAGACCTCTCTTTATTCCATGCCAAAACCCACATACATCTGGCTATCTCTCCCCTTCCCCACTTCTGTCCTGCCTCCAGCTTCTCCCACAAATCATCAGTTAAGACAGGCTTGTCCACACCCTGATGGAAAAACAGACAGTTCTTCCATGTAATGGCTTTGTAACAGCCTCTCCAGACATGCTGTTCTCTCTTTTGGAGAATGGTTACTCTCTAGAAGGGGATCCAGATGGTCCTCAAGGATTCCCGAGCTTGTCGTAGCTGCTTCCTCTTGCCTGGGAAAGGAAAAGCTTTTGATCTTAGCCTGGACAGTCATGAACCGAGATTTGGTGGCACAACAGAGCCATTAGCCAGTTGGCCTCCACCTTATTTCCCTTTAGGTGGGCATGGCATAAAGGCCCCAAACAACCCTGAACCCTTGAACTAATACTTGCTATAATGTATACTAGACCTATAAACAGTGACAACTTAGACCCAGAAGTGCTGAGTGAAAAATTTCAAAGCTCTGCACACAAACTTCCCCGTAACTACCCTACAGCCTTAGGCAAGTCTCTGCTTTGTAAACCAGCAGTTCACAGTCCTTTCCTCAAATGAACCTGTTCTTCAGAAGCCCCTCTGGGCTTCTTAGAATCTCTTTCCATCACTTCTATGGCTCCCCTATTCTCCAGCAAATTCCCAAAAGCTAAAGGTACCGACTCCCCCTCTCTGAGGCAGAAAACAGAAAGTAAGCTGTCTTCTACCCTGTTTCCCACACTACCCTCTACCTGAAGAAAAAAACCATACATTTGTACAGGTAACTATGAATAAATCAATTAATACACTTCTGTCAGCTGTCACAGTGCTTCTCATTTCCTGAAGCAAAGAATTATCTGAAAACCTGGTATGAAATAATAGTTGGCTCTTCTTAGAGGTCAAGAAGCTACTTGTGAGAACAGAGGAAGTATGCAGTAGACGTGTTAAGATGGATGTTAAGTCTCCCAAAGTATTACGCCTTTTACCTTCATTTCCACAGCAAAGTCTCAGCTACCAAGAAATCACTGCTTTTTGGCAGCCTATATATTAGCAGGATATTTGTAATGGCCTCAGCCTTGAATTCAGATTTCTATTTGAGAGAAAATAGTTACCTAGGCCCTTTGTTTTATTCTCCAACTTCTGCTCTCTTTTTGATAAGAGATTGCTTTAGACACCATCGGATTTTCAAGAGCATTCAGCATCAACAACTTCCATGTAGGCATGTAAATAAGTCAATCTGGATTTGCTGGATGCTGAGTGGTCTCAAACAGCTGCCCCATCTACTACTTCAGTATCACTTCACCTATCACTCACTGGATTTTAAAATTACATTGATAGACAAGACAGCACACTACTCAGGAATAACTCTGATCGTTGGGCACACAGGGAGAACGGTTTTGTCACAGTACAAAAATGCATTTCATGATGATACACTCTTCCCCACATCTCTGAACTTAAATGTTTAAATTACATACTTTGTACACATGTCAACAACAAAAATAAAACAAACTTCCCAAGTACCCTCATTTTTCAAACACTTGCACAATTCATCCTAGGTTGCAGCAGGCGATGATGGAACAGAGCCTCGCTCTTCTCGCTGTGCACAAGGGATACACATGTTTTAATTTTACTTGTTTGATACTTTCTTGATACCAAAACACTTGGGAGAGGCTATTATTGAATGGCTGAAGGGGATATGCCATGATTAAAATTGCACAGTTTTTGCTTCCAGGCCTTTCATTAGGAAGGTAAGAATTCATTTTCTTCTGAAAACTAAAGAGGAGGCATGGACATTCCCAGTTGTTGTCATGGATACAGCTGCTGAGAAAAATGTCATTGTACCCCTGCAGATAAATGCATGTGCCAACTGCTTGGAATACACAGTGGCAAAACCACTGCAGATGTTAAAAATTCTCACATGGCCATCAGGTTCCTCTCAAAATGAGCACTACATAACAACAACAACAACAAAAAAAAACAAAACAAAAGAAAAACCCCCAAAAATTTAAGAGGTTATTTTTAAACATAAAGGTTATGGCATGAAGGAAGAAAAGGCTGGGCAGTTTGAAAAATGTTGGCACTTTCATAGTTCATGATGTCATGGAGGAAAAAATATTATGGAACAATAGTATGAGTAAAGGATCAAGTGTCAGCCCAACTTCGAGTTATCTGGATTTTGTCAGTGTGTGTTATAACAGTATTGTTAACCACAGTAACTCTATTTCTTAGGTCAATGGGCAATTAAAAAAACAAACAAATTTTTAAAAGCAACAAACACACATTGGAAAATTCTGAACTGGGGAAGCTCTGATCCTGATTAGACCATCTCATAGTGTTGGCAATTTCACCTGGACTAGGGTACTTTGATTTTCTTTCCACTTCTGCTTTACATTAACCACTTACTGGGCACACAGATCACAAAGTACTGAGACTGAAAATAGGAGACCATTCTTCCTCATACCATTGATACAGGTCCTTGAATGAGCTAAGGCAAGTATCAGGATGCTCCTGGAGCTTTCTCTACACTGTTTAACAGTACTTCATTGCACCATGCAGTCGAGGAAAAAAAAAAATCAAATAACGTTCCTACAGAAAGCAGGCAAGGTTTTGGATTCTCCTCTCCTGGTAGAAGCAGAGGCACACAGCTCCCTCTTCCTCCTCATATAATCCTTCAGATATCGTGCTCTTAAATAAGCACAGAGAGAAGCAAAAGTAGGTTGCTCTGGGGCAATCACTACCTTGACAGAGTGAAGCACGGAGGGCAGGAGGCCAAGCAAGACAAGACATGCTGCCTTATGCAAAAAGAGGTCTTCAGAAGCGTGGTAGAAATCATCTCAAACCAAGCAGCTAATTCACCACTGTGCAAAGACCAAAGAGATAAGGAAGCCAAACTGAGCACCCTGTTATAAATCTCTCCTCGTAGGTATTTTGAGACAGGCCTACACAATACAATGCCATGTTTTGCAGAGATATGTGAGCTACTGCTAAATGAAGCACACTGGAACTGGAAGCAAGATAACTGCTTGAGCATGATGTAACACCCCAGCTAATTAGCTCCGTTAGGAGCAAACCCTGAGAGGGAGCTGCACTGGATTCAGAAGGCAAGCAAGTTCATTTGGACTAGCTAGGGCATCTCAGTATGGCACTACTGTCCTGCAGAGAGACACCTCCTCAGTGTATCAGCTGAAGACATAAAGCACAATACAATAAAAATAATAGTAATTATCATCACCACCATCACAGAAAGAAGCACGGTTTCACTGGAAGGTAATTGTGACATACAGGCTGTAAAAAAGAAGGGTGAGAATTTAAAATTACACCCCAAAATGATGAGGTTTTTACCAAAGCTAGAAGGGAATGCCTCTGCTTGACACAGGAGCAGGCAGAATGATCCTGCTTTAGCAAAAATTCCTACACTGCTGCTTTTACAACAGGCCATGATGTGTACCTCAGCCAAGAAAATAGCTGTTGATGGGCATTTTGCCATATCTGATCATCACTATGACCTAGTACCCTACCCTGGTGTCCACTGCAACACAAAAGTCCTTTGAAGTTATCCAGTTGTTTTATAAAAGAAAAGCCAGGAGAATAGAAAACAACTTTAAAAAGCTCACTGATGGCAGGCATCCCCCCTTCCCACCTCACAGGTCTCTTAGTTACAGTGGTCAAAGGTCTGTTTATTTGACTAAAGAAAAAAATGAACAGGCATTTAAAACAAGTGTTCAATAGATTTTATAGTATCCATCTCAGCTTAGGAGTTGTAACTTTCTCCTCAAGACTTAAAATGTTTTCAGAAGAATCCCCAAGTTCATTTGGGAAGGGAAACAAAAAAGAAGAAAAAGAGAAAAGAATCTGGCATTTCCAGGTTGACAGACAGGCTTTAAAAAATAAGCTCATGTCATAAGTACAGATAATTATGGCATGAGAATGCACATTTCAGAACACACATGCCTTACAAAATGAGAATTTCATAATAGTTCCAGAAGGGCTTCCAATACCTGCATCCACAGCCCAGCCCTTTGATCCCACCAGCGCACTACGCCTTCCATGTTCGTGTAGCAGACAATTGGGGAAACAAATATTTCTAAATTAAAGTAAACTCTTATCCTCCAAAGACATACAGGGCTTAGAACATCATCACAGAATCACAGAATTGTAGGTGTTGTAAGGGACCTCAGGAGATCATCAAATCCAACCCTCATCATTTCACTCCTGAAAGATGAGAAGGGTTAGCTGGGTTTTTAGGAAGACGAGCAGTCATATTTTACTATTTGGTCTCTAATATGAGCAATTAAAAATATACTTTTAAAAGAAACACCACAATTAATTAATGGGTAAGGACCCACCTGAGAAGAAATAAGGAAAACAAAAACATGGAGTGCCTCAGGAACTACAGATTACAGAAAAATGATGAACTATTTCATAGTCTGAACTCTGCCCTCCAGGCACCATCCTCCCTTTTAAGATCCACCCACAGGACTAAGTCTGTCCCATAATCATCACTGGCTTCCAGTAGAAAAGCTGTTACAAAGCCATTATGACAGGCAATACCTGATAAGGCGATAGGGACGGGACACCCACAGGCCACCTTACTGACCAGGCCACTTAGGCCCACACATGTGGGAGTCACCACAATCTACAGGCACTTAAATCCTGTTTCTTGTTCACTATAAATTTCCTCAGTGTCATCTGCTTACTATGAACACAGAAAAGTTATGTGTGCACTAACATAGTGCACAACTAAAATCACACACAGAGTCCTATACTTCAGAGTTACTCCTTATTGCTTTACGTCTGGCTCTCTGTCCAGAGCAGGAGGTTACACACAAGTGGATCAAGTACTACGTCCTTCCTGGCCAATGCACTGAGCACCCTCTCCTCCACTGAGCCTTCATTTAAGCCTGTTGGCTGTGACAACACGTGAAGGCACCCTAGAAGCTACAACAGTTCTAGTTCTTGGCAACATTATGTTCACATCCAGGCCAAAATAAAA
>VZTU01024473.1:3054-13659 GCA_013400835.1 Zapornia atra | reverse complement strand
AAAAAAAAAAAAGAAAGAAGACAGAGATCACTGAAAGAGACAGTCAAGCTAAGCATTCACAGGGATGTGTAGTTCCAGGTCTCCAAAACACTGCCCAGAAAGCTGTTCCCAAGTTACTTTGCTGTTTGCAAACAATCCTCTACCTCTGCTTTGATCTAGCTTCAGAAGGAAGCTGTCCCACACGTTACTATCCATTTAAACTGCCCTGATGAAACTCTCCTGGCTTGCCCTCTCCATCCTTCACACTCTTCCGCGGAAGCTTTTAGGAATGCTAAGCACCTCCACCTCCCCCCCTTATCTAAATCCCAGGATGCTGACATTTCAAATCATACTCTTCTCTATGCAACTTGTGAAAATAACAAAGACAACAAAAAACTCCCACCAGTGCTCAGGCAGCTGCTTGTCTATATGCACTGAGCCCAGCACAGGTTGTCAAGAGACCGCCACCATGAGCAGCATTTACTCTTGAATCCTCTCAAACAGGCTTTCACTATATATTAACTCCGAGCAATAAAACATCCAGACCACATTCTTGTTTCAGTTTAGAATTAGTTTTTATAGCCGATATATAAAAGGAGGTAGTTGTAATAGACATGCTATGATGTTCTTAACTGGAACTATATAAACAGTGCTTCTATAATAGGCGCTACTCTGAACTTTGTCAAGGAACTGCCTGAACTTCAGGCTTCACGCCTGGCACTGCTTTTCCTGAATTTTAAACCTGAAAGAAACAGCTGTAAAGATGAGAATAACCAAGCTATATACAATTATTAAGGAAAAATAATAATAATAATAAAGAATAAACAATTTTCAGATAGGACCTATAGAAATTCCCTCTGTAAGCTCCATTCCCTAGGGTAAAAATTAAGTAGAGAGTCATTCAAATTTAGGAGGCTCCAAAGAACAGCAAAACTCAGCCTATTATACCACTTAATAAGATCCTGCTAGTGGTTTTTAACCTGTCCATCTAAAAATAAGGTAATTTTGCAATTAAAACAAAAGCCACCATTAAACCTTAGGTATAGATAAGGAAAAATGTTCTGACATCTATCAGATGAATAGTAATTTTATACAGTCTGTAGCTACCCAGAGAACAAAAGTTCTATTACACATGTTTCTAAGGCAGCAGTACTACAGCCTGGCACATATTCTTAGGCACTCATCACTGATCATTTTTTTCAAGCTGAATTCAGCTCTAACAACTATTTTTCTCCGGGGACGCTGCATATTCTTTTTGTCATACATCTTAGCATAAATTCCCTTTTGTGTAAGTTAAATGCATACCTCCCCAGTGAAAGAAGAGCACATAAGGTGTTTTCTGTACACTGGAATTCTGCACACATGGAGAATCAGAGGTTGAGTACTGCGTAACACCTTGGGGGGAAGAGTTGGAATCAGTATTTCTCCATTGCCACATGCTGTGGCAGAACTGATTAGTGGTATTCACAACAACTGACATAGTTTAAGTGGTCCAGGGTGATGTAAAAGGAACGATCAAGCCTGGGCTCAAACAAGAGACATACAGTCTTTCAACCAAAGTGCATAGGTTAAGAAGTTTTATAATCACTTCCATGACAAACAATTTACCAGATGGAAAGCATTAAAAGTATATCCAGGACAAACAGGGTTGAGAAACCTGTATTTTAACAAACCTTATGCCAAGCGTTTCTTTGCTGCATTTAGATGGGTCCTACCCCGGACCATACTGATGACCTCAGAGTTATCTGTCACCACCTGCAAGAGGTGTAGAATCACCTCCAGTGATGTGGGAAGAGCGGTTGCAGCACTATCCAAATACCCTCAACTGCATGTTGATCAACCCTGCCGCAGTCAAACCCCAGAATGTGATGCGGAAAGACATCAGAAACAAACACAAACATGAAAATAATTCCAGCTCTTGCAATTTCCTTTTGTAGGAAATTCTAGTTTAGTTTAGTTCCCAATTCGTCCAAATGCCTCTTAAGATTCTAACTTTCAAATTTTAACTAAAGCAGCACACAAATGGTCTTACAGAAAATAAATCACAGCTATAGTAGGGAGACTATTTCAAACAGCAGTCAGTCCAGGGAGGTTTAATTTAGAGAGGAGAAAGACTTTAGACCTTGATAAGGCATGACAGGATTCCATGCCATTGATCTGCAATCACACAGCTTTATCTCTGATGCAAACAAAAAGTTATTTAGAATACTCCTAATTAGGTATAATAAGTGTACACTGGCACATTTCTGAATCTATGAATAGACAGCAACCACACCATTTCACTCCTGCTCCATCTTATAAGGTATGGGAGGTGGGGTATTTTGCTTCTGAAGGTAGTTAAGCAGGCCTTTAAATACGGAAAAATCTCCCTCAGCAGACACACCTGTGTAAAAGGAAGAAAGAGAATACTTAATTTGAAATAAATCAGGATCCATATTCTAGCCATCTGTAAAATATTCAGAGACACACAGCTCTGGGCAATCCAACACTGCTTTGAAAACGTCCCTCCTCTGAGCACAAGCATGGGACCAGATGACCTCCCGATGTCTCTTCCAGCCCAAATTATTACTATGATTCTGTAACAACCCCCATAAATATTTTTTTTTTCTAGAAAACATCCCTCTTTATAACCTCTCACACACATGGTAATTTAAGCCATGGATTAGCTATAAATAACCTTGGTGTATATTTGAAAGAAAAGGTATAATCATCCCTAGCATAAAATTCAGCAGAAGCTCATTTGTCCCTTCCCCTGGCTTTGTCTTTTTTTTTTTTTTCCCCTCAAACAGAAAAATATCAGATTTCCCAGTCATTTCCAACTCCTCACTGTGTGACAGCCTCCCAGGGACACAGGTTTCTCATGGGCTCAAAGGGTAATTTGAAATAGGAGCTCTTTGTAAAACTGTTGGCAGCAGATCCCTGGCTGAGGAAGGGTGGAGAAGGAGCAGAACCTGTGATGTAAACCCCTTTTATCTCCTCCTCAGTGGTGCACACAGTGACTAAGTGAAAAACTGATCTTTTTTCACCCTAAACAGTACAAGCAAAAAAAAAAAAAAAGTATTATTTCACATACAAACACACACATGAACGGAATTTCTGGTCTCTATGCACAAAGTAAGATCATCTGAAGTGTACATATAATCAGAACTATGGGAAAACACAAAGCTTAAAGAAACTGTAATAAAGATTAAGTACTTTTTAAAAAAAAAAATAGCTGTTCACTGTAGTTGCATTCACCTGGCAACACCAGGTAACATGAGATAATACACAAAAGCACTGATGGGTTTTTAAGCATACAGCTTGACACTGCCAGCACATTTAATAGCTTGCTTTTGACAAGAGCTCGTCAGAAGTTCTGTACTTACTAGGATCTTCTCTTCCTTTGAAGAAGCGGCAGAACAGAGTTTTGTGATGCAGCATCAGGGGCACAGATAGAAATCTGTCAACCCTCTGAAGCCCAGACTTTTTTTTTTTTTAAATGTAGGCAATGGGAAGAGGTTGTTATCTGCTAGACAAGATACAAGCACAGACCCTAACTTGTGTAACTGCCTTTGAATTTTTGAAAGCTTACTTGCCAGTGGATTATTGGGGAAGGTTGGACACCACTGGCCTAAGCAGGAAATTGTCTCAGGTATAAATTTTATCTTGCCTACACATAGCTTTGAGGCACGTTGACCAGAATGTTCTCTCTATAAAATGTTAACCAGTGGACTCAGTACAGGTAAAGGTCCTTTCTTTGCTTCCTGAAGTTTGCCCGCTTCGAGAAGCAAGCAAGAAGCAGCATACAAATGTGTCTTAGCCCAGCATTCATTCATAACAAAAAAAAAAACCAAACCCAAAGCCCAAACCAAAGATGCAGCTAACTCAGATGCATGAACAAGTTTTCTTAAATTGTTTTCCCCTGTACAAAAGCATTATTGTTCAGACTTCCAGGTTATATGCAAAGTTTGCGTAAACAAGTTCACTCACTCAGGGGAAAGAAAAGAAAGTTTAACAACATTAGACAGGTGCCTCTGAAGGTTATTCCTTTTTATTTTGCCTGTAATGAGAAACTGTGTACATGATAAAAATATTTTTTTCAATTTCCTTAAAAGCTCTGGTTTAATCAGAACCATTGGCTCTTCATCTCATACCCAAGTAACTCACTCACATTATCCCTGTTGCAGACCTGCATCTTCGCAGCATTCTTTCCAGGCAGAATCCATGTATTATATCACGTCAATATACAATAGAAAGAATTACTGTTTCACCTTGAACACTACCAAATTTTTTCAGTGATGGAATCCTTGACTCACCAAACCCCCTTTCGCCCTTTGTTCTCTCTTTTTCACTTTAACAGACCCTGAAGACTGAAGCCAATCAATGTTTGTCTATAGAGTAACTTGTGTGAAGTTCCCCAAGACATCAGGCAAAAAATTACAGTAATAGCTGAAAAATCCCCAAAAAGGGCTCATTAGTTTTCAGGTCACTAGCTCCCCAGTGCACCATCTGCTCCCAAGATTAATCACTACCACTGAAGGAGGAGGCAGGGCAGAGTGAAACTACCCAGAGGAGCAACCTTACATATCTGCACCCTCTCTGAGACTCCATACTCAGCAAACTTTGTGGTTTGGGAAGCTACCCTCTTTATGGGGATTACTGGGAGAAACCTTGCAGAGGCAACAGGCTGAAAGGAAATCCTTTCTCTGTTCAAATTCCTAAAGAAACCATGACAGCAGCAGGCAGGAAAGGAAGGAGAGAACAAGAAGCAAGATGTCTCTATGGGAGCATTTAAACAAACACAGAAGTATGTGCCCATCCTCGCGATCAACAGAGAGTGTGCACAGGGAGGGAAGAAGGCTCTGCCTGACGGGTGGCCGGGACCACTGGTTAGCCAGGCTGACCCTTTGACATCCTTAGCTGAACGAGAGCAAGCCACCCTTTTCACTAAGAGCTGGGAAGACATCGTCCTCCCTCTCGCTCCAGAGCATCACAGTGGCAATAAGGACTACAAGCTGTGAAACTGAAGCCAGTCAAACTCGGTTGCTAAATTTAAGCAATCACACAACAGGACATAACTGACCAGAGCAGCATGACAGCCCTTTAGATCCACTTAAATCTCCGCAGGCATGAAAAACCTCGGCAGATCTTCCCAGCACGAAAGTATGCCAGAAGTGCAAAATGACACCAAGGGCACAGCCGGCTCTCCTCAGTGAGGGCATCTAGAAAGACCCTGGCATGAGCCAGACACACATCCTCTGCGCAGTTGCCCACACAGGGGCTCGTGTTGCTTCCCACCCAGCAAATACATGGGGAGACTCATCACCCACAAGTTACTATTCAGCTTCAAAACCCTATTAAGGTTGCTAAGTGACAATAACGTAGCACGATCTCACACCATTTGCAAACCCCAAATGTTTAAAGGCAAGGAAATGAATGGTTCAGATCTTCATAAATCCCATCTAATAAATAAATTCTCATCAACTGTAAAACCCTGCCGAATTCATTACAGTAATGTTAACTCTCCCAGGAGTATAGCTCAGGTTTTTGTTATTGTGCTTTCAGTATCTAAGCGGTGAAATATTCCTAAACGGGAACATTAATCAAATGAAAAACTCAGCTGGAGGGGGAAAAAAAAAGGGAAAAAAAAAGATTTGCTCTTTCTTCATAACCGTGCAATCTATCAGGCTAATTCCTACATGGTAAAAGTTTTATAAGTCAACTACGTTCTGACTTCATGTACGAAATTTTTATGGCCCCCAGCCAACAAGCACTTAAGCACCGGCTTAATTTTAAGAAGTAATTAATCATATAAAAGTGTACAGGACAACTGAAGTGTTTCAGTATGTGCTTAAATGTTTTACTAGAACAAATCTCGTATTTCCTTTTAAATAGCATCTAATGCAGTGGTCTTATTTTTAGCATATCAATGAAATAATATTTATTTTGGGTCAGCATTAAGCTTGTTTGCTGTGAAAAATGTAATGTTTACATTAAGAAAGAATGAGGTCTCTTTTTATTATCATGTGGAGGACGTGTATGCCCCCGGGCTAGGCGCTTTTTTTTTTTGCCATTGCTAGCAAATTGGGAGTTGGGGCTTGAACTTAGTGTAACAGAGCTCCAATTACGGCTAAATTGTTAATTGTTAATTTAGTAGCCTGTTCTTAATGTTTTAAAAGGAGATTTTGGAGAACACAACTTACTTTTTGGAGGCAGGAGGAGAAAGGATAAAACAGTAATGTAAGGCGGTGGCGAATACAAAGGTGAGAGACCGGGTTATCTCTCTTCATAAAAGACAAAGTCCAGGTACCAAAGTACCAAACAGGGAAAAATGAGCAAAGCTAGCCATGCTGCCAGTAACTTTATAGCATCACAGCCACCCACGTTACAAATAACTATAAAGAATCTCAAAAAACCTAATGGCCAGCCAGAACAAATTACTGGTCTTGTGGTTCCTCTGCAAGTGAGCTACTAACCACCTTGACAAGACACCAAACTGTGCCTTAGTTAACCCCTATCAGAGGAAAGAAACCAAAACATGAGGATGACTACAGAGGCATTCTTTTATACAGAAACCTCTGTATCCTGAGTTTCAATAATCCACACGCAAACACACACCACTTCATATTACCGTCTTGCTGCACTAAGATTTGGAGGTCTCCAGGCTATGTATGTTGTTCTACAGATCCCTTACAAGAAGCACGGTTAATCAGAGTTCAGAGAGAATGAGAGTAACGTTGTTTAAAAACAAACAGACAGCCTTTTGGTGCGTTCCAGGGCAAAACATTGGTCTAAGCTGCCTTTTGTCATCTTCTGTAAATCAAAAGGATTCAATGCTTCCCTTCAGATAAAGGCTTTGTGATAGCCAGACTGACTATTCTTGTGATCACTACTTCAAGTTTAAAAAAAAATCAGTGCAATTCTATATATTCTGCTACAGATACCCTAACTAACTTGGCTAGTCCAGCTAGTCATACAGTAGTCACACATCATCCTCCGCCTTGGCTTCTGATGTAACTTCTGGAAACAATTTAAAATGCCAACAAATTATCTATATAGCCTTACATGGATAAAGATCCAGCTATAGAATAGTCCTTTCTTGAGCCCTGGCACAGCTGTTATCTGTCTTCAGGGCTGTGCACATGAAGTTCACAAGATAAGGCAACTCAGAGAGGGATTCCCAGTTTCATTTATTCCTGAGTTAGCCTCTTATTGCGTTTCTTAAAACCAGAAATGCTCTCCAAACTGAACAACAAGCTCAGCGTGTTTCACCTGATCTCTCTGTCAGAAAAGCATTCCCCAGCTCCTTGGAACAAAACACAAAACAATCAAAATCTCTTATATTAAAGATGAGAGTGTGATTATCTTGCCTTTTTTTCACATTCACAGCTCACCAGCTGGCTGGGGGAAAGTTTAAAAAAAAAAAAAAAAAGGATAATCCCTGTTATTTTTCAGTACAAAATAGCATTAATCCTTTAAAGAGTCTGGAAACAAAAAATAATTTCAAACAAACAAAAGGAACATTTTCTTTGAAGACCTGCTTGCAAATACCTACTAAAAACCCTACAAGCTCCTCCTTTCTGGTACTTAGCTAGCAATTTAAGCTTTGCCAATGCATGCATCACTAAAATGCCTTAGCAGATTTCATTTCAGTTTTATACAAACATGTGTCAGGATTTGGAGTGGTAATGACCACTGTGCCTTAAATAGTGTAACTCTTTCCATTCTAAGCCTGCTCACTTCTACGTAGCACGTTCAGTCACTTGAACTTCCCAAAACTATCACATCACCAGCTGAAATTTTCCATTAATAGACCCTTTTTTTGAAAGCTTACACAGAGATACAGCAGGTACAAGAAGCAATAAATATTCCACACCATTTCACACTAAAAACTGGTTTGCCTTGTCCGGGCCTAATCTAGAACCAAATAATATGTATATGAAAACTTAAATATACTACTCTGTGCCTATGTGTATCTGCACATACCAGGAGCATTGATGAACTGGTTCTGAATATTTCAGTTAAAAATTAGGCTAAGGACCCCTGGATGGAGGGAGGGAATCGAATTTGCCAGAGTTTTTACAACAGTTGTGGAAAAAAGTTGGTGAAACATTTTAGGAAGGATGGTGTGGTGGTTTAACCCTGGCTGGAGGCCAGATGCCCACCACAGATGTCTATACAGTGCACGTACTGAGCAACTAAGTTAAACACAGAGAGAAAATGATGAAAACTACGAATACTGCAGAAAGATATTCTACAGCACCCTTCAATCTGTTCTGTAGGCACTGCCGGGTGCCAAGACACTTGAGGACAATTTCGACACACTCGGTCACTTTAGTTCTGCCCCATGCTGTGTAAAGACAACCATAAAGCTTTGTGATATTATACGTTACCTCCATTGCAAAATAAATTGCAAATTGCAATACATTTTGAAGCTGTGCGGGTCCAGACAATCCTAATGCACATACAGGATCCACCCCAGGGTTGAGTTTGCTACTGTAGCATTCTCCTGAGAACTTCTGGTATCTAAAAATCATGTTTCCTTAGCCAGAAAGGAACAGACTGCTGCTTAGCTGAGGAAATCAGCAACCACCAAAGCTAGAAAAAGCAGGTTACATTGCAGAGTATGAGGTTCGTGACTTCTAACACCAGTATCAACCACAGCACTTTACACTTAGATGAATTAACAAGCTATGGTAGTCGGTGAGAAATGTATACCAGAAACAAA
Organism: Zapornia atra; assembly: GCA_013400835.1. Taxonomy (NCBI): domain Eukaryota; kingdom Metazoa; phylum Chordata; class Aves; order Gruiformes; family Rallidae; genus Zapornia; species Zapornia atra. The sequence continues at coordinate 4,973 of VZTU01024473.1, read as the reverse complement.
CAGGAAGTGACTACTGGGACTTGGCGCTGTCAAATGTCACCATATGGAAGAGTTTAGAAACTTTGTGAAGGCTCAGTTCCTAAATGGCTGGTGTTATCCACTAAGGCAAATAAAAACACGGTGGGGAATTTAATTAATTTACTTTTATTACTCCAGAATTATTTAGGATATCTTTTTATATATATATATATATAGATATATATAAAGACTCCAAATAAGTTAATTCTTGTAACATCTCTTGCCATTTAACTAAACAGCACCATATCATCTCCACTAATTACAGCACCCCCGTGTTTCGGAACATCTCCCATGCTACAATAATTCTCATTATTAACAAAACCCACTGGGGGTGAAGGAGAGGAAGAAACCATTCTCCCGGATACATTACAAGTGTGTTTATCTCGCTCAATACACCCTATTTTCTTGCATTTCCTGATTTATACTTTCTGCTCCAGAATGTCTGCTCCAGCCAAAAATAAACACAGGCCAGGCGCCCAATTGGAGATTTGAGAGCAAAACACCTATCCATCAGAGCTTTCCCATTAACTGCACATGGACCCATTAAAGTAGGAAGCCAGGTCAGCAGTGAAAGTGCTATTCTTTATATCCACTTTTTAGTAGAGAGTACTCAAGACAAGAGTAGGAGCTAGAACTGTGCTCATCTGACAACACTCCTGAGCATCCAGGGACCCTTTCATTTATTCATCTTGTGTGTCGCCCCCAAGACGAGCAGAATTTTAAACGCGTCGGCTCTAATTTGAACCTTCCCGTCTCGACAGGTCCCAGCTATAAAGAACTCAAGATGAAGCAAGATCATCTTTTTAAGGAATGTACTTTGCACCAGTGATTAAAGAAACTACAACCCAGCTGATGACAGGCAGAGTTTTCAGGCTGCAGTCCCAAAGGTTTGAAGTCATCTGTTTCATTTAAGAAAGGCACTGACGCTGCCTGTCTTAACCAGCATCTTTGAACGTTAAGAAGGCAAATTTAACGCAGACGTGTGGAGGACTTTCCACAATTTAAGTGCCCAACAGAACAGTGTTTGTACAGCATCGTGTATATACTACTTCAAAACTGTCTACAATCTTCCAAAATCCTCAGAAAAAAAAACCAAATGTATACTCCAAAAATGTTTTCTTTACCAAGACACTTTTTATGTACTAAATATTCGAGTCTCCCAGAAGGGGGGGAAATTGTGGGATAGACATCTTGAGGTCAAAAATTGTTTCAACAGGGAATTTCAGTTCAAAACTGCTCAAATTTCACAGGGTACCTGCCACCCGTTTAGTCTCTCGCACTTACTCCAGGGAACACAAACAAGCTTCACAGATGCAACAGCTTCCAGGATGAGGTTTAAAGATGCTGGCTTTAACCTCAGAGAAGTACTAATTAATTTTGGTCCTGACTCCCCTAAAGACACCAATGCCACAGTGTCACTCTTTAAGCAAGTCTGGGGTTTGAACAAACAGCTCTGAGATACAAAGAATGTGTTGGCCAAAAGAATAGTTTAGTCCTTTGCACAGCAACTTGTTCTCTCCTTCTCAGGTTTGCGGACACCAAAACACATTGTTCAAGTTTTCTGTTTGGGGAAATTAAAAACGGCCACATTTCGACATAGACATGACTTTAAAGTACTCTAAAAACGTGAGGAATATACATGCATAAATTAAAAATACACATATAATCGAAATTACACAAGTATCTGGCCCTGTCACCCGCCCGCTTCCCATAACCATTTACTGAAAAAAGTAGTTTCACTGAAATCAAGCAAGCAATTTGCAGAGGAAGCTGCTGGTCGACAGGGACAAGTGACAGCAAAACTGGACAAGGGCTTTCTAAGTAGAACTGTAAGCATACGATTAGCATATCACAAACAAGCAATGAACCTCAGTGTGGTTACATCTGCCAATACACTATTC
>VZTU01024471.1:83739-104759 GCA_013400835.1 Zapornia atra | reverse complement strand
TGAAGACCAGATCTTTCACTTTTGTAAGTCATTACAGCTCAACTGAAGTTACTCCTCTTGAGGACCTGACCTCAAGTGCTAAATATACCAATTCTATCTTTTGCTAGGCAAAGAAGATGATGACAGTATTTTCCCATGCACTCACAGCAGCAGTTTCATACATTTGATGAGCTCACATTCACGAGACATCACCATATCCTGTAGTGTACAGTCAGGTGGACCAGAAATAACATAGTCCATAGTGAGTAAATAGTCCTACATTGTATTAAGCTATATATCCATTATTTCTAGAATTGTGATGACTGTCTGGTGGTGCTGGGTGGGGGTATAAGTATTAGGAAATCTTCCCAGTTGATTAATCCAATAGAATGGTTCTCTTTTTGTCACGTTCTTCTACTATCTTACCATGTTGTGACAGTTTCATCCTGAAGTGGCCAACTAACAAACACACCATTACTATAATGTGCATTGTAACCTGTTGTAAAATAGCAGAAAGTCTAAAGAAACTCCAGTGTATTCATTAAAAAATAATTTGTCTATAATTACTGCTGGTCTTGATAATAAATAGAGAGGTATTTAGAAAGAAAATTAGCCAAAGTGAGTAAATAGCTCTCCAGGCATAACATATGGGTATGAACAAATGCTTAAAAGAATATACTTAAACTGTTTAAGCAGGTTTTGCATACTATAATCACAGAACCTGTTATTAAAATGACAGATAATTGTTATTGTGTTTATTTCTTCTTCCTGGCATAATACTTAAAATTCTAAAAAAGTACAATATTTGAAATATTGAAAAAAAGGCTGATCATACTGATACAACGAATCTGTAACAAATCTGTACATTTAGAAGCTGCTTGTTTTGCATGAACAGACCATACAGCCTAATTTCAAATCAACACTATTGGCCAAGTGTTTTCACGCTTGACCCCACATTACGGATATTCAGGGCAGCTAAAGTGTTATTGTTAATTACTAGAATAGCTCTAAAATATCAAATCTAGGGTTATGAAGTGTATTTCTCACCCTCAAGCACACTGCTAGTTCGAAGTCTAACAGTATATGGAAGACTTAGAAGTACGTGTAATGTCTTCAGTTAACCAGATGTCATGTTAGAATGATGACAGGTGGATCATGGCACAAAGTGGAACGGGTTCAGATAAGAGCTGTAGGATAAGGGGAATGGAGAGCAGATGACAGTAGAAGAGATGTAGGCCTATTTAGTCAAGCAAAGGACAGGGGTGAGAAGAGGATACTGCGAATACTTTGGAGCAAACAGGGATATGGAGAGCGTCTTAAGCTAAAAGGCACAAAGATAAATAGGTATATGCTGTCCATAAAACTTACAGAGAGAGATAGAGAATCCTTCTCTTGTCACATCAGGGAGTTTCTGGAGCAGGATTCCAGTTTGAGCATGAGCTGGAGGAGGTCAAACAGTTATCCGATTTTAAGACAGGGTTTCCTCAGTTTATTAAGAAAAATTACATCATGTGGCTTCCTAGCAGGTGACTGGACTCCCCAACTCAGGAATTATCTTCCAGTTCTGCTTTCTTTCCAAGACAAGTTAGTGTCACAGATGCTCTTGCATTTTCATCTGCCAAAATCCCTGCAGTTGATAGGATTAACCTGCTAAATTTGTCCATGAGTAATAGGAAATCTATGTTTCCTCATCCATGTTCAGTAATTCACATGTTGCTACTGTATTTGGTGATAGTCCTTCATTTTTCTAAGCTTGGTCTTTTATATGTGAAAACCTCAGAAAATTCTTCCTTTGACATTTATGAAGTTTGCACAGGCCCTTTAGTTTCATAGTCTTCAGGGCTACACCAGTCTGTCCTGCGATGCTCATTGTCAGCTCTAGGATTCTAGAAAAATTTAAATAGCCTATCTTATTATGTGATAAAGGAATTATTGTTTGTATCAGTATAAAAGAAAATCAAGTGTAGACTGTGTCAAGTTACTTTATTTCAGGGGAAGGTTAATTGGAAATGCAGCTCACGCAATGTGTGATGAGGTGGAAAAAAATAACAGAAGTGACCACAGTCCATGGATGCAGCCCACATGCTTAACATTTTTCCATTTTCTTAAACATTTATGGACAATTGAACTGACACAGTGTACAGCAAATGGATAGTTTCCACATTTTTTTTGCATGCTGTCAAATCCTTGTATTTTAAAAGTGACTAATAGTAAGTGCAGAGCAAGAGAAAAATTGTTTTGAAACCTATACTACATGTGAAATACAGTAACCACTCTATGGCTGAAAACTTAAATCTGATGTTTCAGATCAGCTACTTAATTAAAATTTCCACTTGTAAAATCTTACTTGCAATTTACATTTCAAGAATACGTATTTTGTGCAAAATTTAATTTCAGAGTTAAAATCCCAGTGAAGGGATGCCTCAATGCTGCTTTTGTCAGTGGAGTTAAACCTTGTGCAGCTGCGTGTTTACACTTTTAATGCATGCATCATTAAATTAATACTATTTTCAAAGATTAATGACAGCACAGTACCTGCACTAAAAATTAAACTACTGCAGGCCCAATATGACTTGTAGATCTGCATATGGCGACGCTATCATTACTGTCATGAGGAATAAATGAGGATAAAATCCCACTTCCCACTGTGTGATCGTTAAGATTCTGATAATACTCCTTCACAGAAGCATTTTCGTGCTTTTAAATAAGGAGTAAGAACTCCAGGACTTAGCCTTGTGTAAATATATATTTGCATCCTTGTGGGTATTATTTTCAGGGTGCCTGAAGTTATCTTACATGCCAAATCTTCTCCCAGTTTCATTTTACACATAGCTGTCTATATAATTGTTGTTGTTCCAGCAGTATTAGCTTACACCTTCTTCTATATTCTCTTCATATTCTTATTGAGAATCATCACTAAAGCAAAAAGAAAATTGTCCTTTCCTTTTCAGGGTAGGTAAAATTATTTTTTTCCACGTATTTTATCAGATTGAAACCCTTCATGGCACTCTTAAATAAACATTATATTTTCCTACATTGCTTTTTTGAACACTTAGGCATGCTAAGCAATCAGCTAGATAAGAGTGGTAAACTGTCCCCCAAGTTACTTAACATACAGGCAATGTATATCTTGGCAGTTCATATGGATGGAAAGCATTCTGCCTGTATTTTCATTATTAGATCTGGATGTATGCTTGTTATAGAAGCAAGGTGAGGAGCCATTTGCATGTGTGCATCGATATGTATGTATGCAAACAGAAGGCTGAAATACAGGAATTGATATTTGCCTTTTCAAATCAAGAAACTGTGCTGCTATTTTGGGTGATTCTGTTGAATCAAATAATTTTAACCACTTTGAGGTCTCACATAAAATTAATTTTGCTTTTAAAATTAGAAACCTAATGGGTTCCTATGGATAATACCCCAGACTAGGGAACTGAGAAATGACAAGTAGTAAGGAAAGGTTAGAAAAAGGGAGAAGTGTAGTGGAATTAGTAAGCAGCCGTTTGGTTTGTTCTGGTGGTTAGCTGAGCTGTGTGTTACGGGTAGAATACAATGTGTTGGACAAGAAACAGTCTTGAGTGTTTTCCTCATGTGACAGCTTCCTGCAGCTGCCAAGTCCAACTGCATCCTTTCTGGAGGAACCACTCGGCCTCTCCCATTCTTTTGGTGGTGTGTTTTGAACAGCTGTGTGTGGGTGCTCCTCCGGCAGCACATGTTTAAATCTCAGAGACAGTTACAGGCTAGCGATAAATGTTTCTGCATATTACCAGCATTTAACTGAATACCATTGGGTTCCCACATAAATATGTGTAAAACGATTGTCACTTCATCTCCAATCACAGCCTTTTGATTAATTGTGACTTTCCCTTGGTCAGTCATGCAGAATTTGCCATGTGGTGCAGCAGCCAAGTAAGCGGTTAAGATTTTCATTGGTAAGATCACTTAAAGTATAAATGTAGGTTTTAAGAAATGGCTTTTTAGGTAAATCATCATGTAATGTTATCCTCTGTAATACAATTTTTAATATTTTTATTATTATTTTTAGAAATAGGTCCCTCAGAAAAAAAGCTGCTTAGCACATTCAGTCTTTCTACAACCAATATAAGATAGATAGAAGTAAAATAGCTGAGAAACAAACTGACCTTTTAGCCATATAAGGTTGGATCAGATTCCTGGGACAATAGAGGTTTGTGAAAAAAGGTGGTCTGGCATCTCTTGGGAACTGTGAAAGAGCATATAACTGCCCATAAAGTGATCAGTGTAATGCATGTTAAAAAAGGTCGAGTTTGGTATCGTACCTCAGATGATCAATATTGGACACCTCTACATTATTAACTGTAACACATAACTTCATTTTTAAACTGATTTATAGCATTTAGTTGTGATTGAAAACTAAGGATGTGAGATAGGATTAATAAGAATTAATTAATTAGAGAGAGTGTGTGTGTAAAATTTTCCAATCAGCAGTGCTGTCCAGTTTTACTTCTGACAAGCCTCCTGAAACTGGACCCTTCTGTTTTTTGGAATTTCTGAGAATCTAAAGACCAATGCCACGGGGCCATTACCCTGGAAAATTTGTTTTATGTGGTGATGCCTAAAACCATTGGCATGTTTTCCCTAACTCATTCAATTAAACTTGCAGAAAGTTTGCAGAGTTAGCACAGGTTTGGCAGGTATGGGTAATACAGTCATGGTGTCTTAAATATCAGGCTGAATTAAATCAGTGGTATCTATTGCTGACTACATGGAAAACACATATATACCATTTGAAATGAACATCAGATTGTCATGTAATGTCTTTCCAGTTAATTCTGGAGTATTATTTTCATTTCAGTTTGTTTTTTGGTATTAATATTTTCATCTAATGTATTTTTCACCTTCAACCACAGCTTTTTCAAAATCTAAATGAAATCCATAGGGGTTTTTTTCTGATAAAACTGATACTGAATGTAAAAATCATTAGCTATAAATTATTATACTCCTATAAATTGTATCATCACCCGATTAAAGAACCAAATATTAGAGAACTCAAGTGGCACTACAGTTGTAATTATTTCCGTAATTCTTTTAAATTCAGTGCAAAAGAAGTTATTACTTAGAAAAAAATACTAGAACAGAGAAAACATACAGAGACAATACAGTGTTATGCTGCTTTCCCTGAAGTGTTCAGGTGACCTTATTCTGTAACAACATGAAAAAATGAAGTTGGGATAAGAAGGTCATTCAGACGTCAAGCAAAAATGAGTCTTTGTCCTGTGCTGTAAAGATTTCCAGGTACATACCAGCAACTCTGGATTGGAATTCCATTTTGATGTGTAGATAAAATTAATCTTAGTAAATTTTCATTCCCGGAGATATCAATAATTGGTTACATAGAATCATGGAATTCTCTCAGACAGGTCTTTTAAGATCGTTGAGTCCAACTGTTAACCCAGCACTGCCAGGTCCACCATGGAACTATGTCCCTAAGTACCACATCTATGCATGTTTTAGCATAATTGGGAAGTCACCTTCCTTGCATAATAAGGAATCAAAACCAAAGCCTTGTTTTGCAAAGCACACTCCTTTTCAACAAAACCTGTTCCATTACTAATAGGGATTTTCACATCTGTGTATAGTTGTTAGAATATTACGAAGCATTGCAGATACAAAATGATGCTGTTTATTGATCAGACCCGATTTTTCCCCCCGGCGTCCATGCCCAATCTGTAAAGTAGAAGTGCTGACTGCCGCACACTGCTGATGGCAGATTTTTTTGACAGCAGAGACCTGACTTTTCCCTAATCCATGTAGCTGCATTGTACGAATTACAAAGCTTATGTGACAGACCTGTTCTGTATTCCGAGAACTGCAACATACCTGTCATCAGATAGAAGCAAGAATGCACAAGTCATCACTTTACTTTGGAAGCAGAACAGATGATTGAAATTATTTCTTACTACTAACTAATTCCCCTTTTAGTGGAGATAAGCTGCTTTGTTCAGCTGTAAATGAAACATTAGGGTATTAGCTGTCAAGCCAGAAGTATTGGAGAAGCTGAGATTTTATCAGCAGTAGTAACATTTTGGGCAATAAATTGTTTTGTTGGGCAGAATACTAATCTCTGGAGGTACAAAGAAACAAAGCTCATTAAGGTAAATGCTTAAAGCAGGCATAAAAAAAGCAAAGACAAAGGCTTATTACCTTTGTTTTGGGGATAGATAAAACATTTGCACTTTTTCGTTGCTGCATAGCATTGAAGAATTATGTGGTGTTGTTATTAAAAAGATGCATTTGTAGAGTTGTGGAAAGCTTTCTGAATGTATCTAAGGGACAAAAGCATTTCTGAAATAGCAGCAGAGAGCAGCACTAAGTGATGGCTTTTTTGGAAATTGTTTTGTTTCCCTCTGGGTAAAATTAGGTATCTGCACATTGTCCTGTACTTAGCATTCATCAGATTAATAGGCTAGCATTATTAAATGAATGTTTGAAGTAGGGAAGAATAGATGTCGAAGTTATACTAAATATGTTTTTACCAGTACATATACCTAAATTAAATTCATAGGGGTTTCTTATGTCAAGCAGTAAGATGATGAGAGGAGAGGCACTGGGTTGCTGTTAGGGACTGCAGCTAGGGAAAACACGTTTGGGATGTGGTGAAGGAACTGCAGCTCTGTGAACCGAGGATGGACGTGAAATTCCTATCAGACACCATTAAAGAGGAACTAGGTTAAATGGGTTGAAGGAATCTCTGTGTGTGAGTGCAGCCTGCGAGTAGCCAGAGGCAGAGACTGTTTTCCATCATTTCCTATTTGAAGTAGCATGTTAGAAAACTGTAAAATAGAAGAAAGATAAGCACATAATGCAAAGAACAAAAACATGCTGCTGAAAACGTTGCGTGGCAGGTTCTGTTAATGGCTCTGTGCAACATTTAGCATTTCAGGATACTAGGAAGAGAGACAGACAGCTTTGCAGTCTGTCCTGTAATCCACAAAGGAGACCAAAAAAAAAAAGATGTTTTAGAATCAATCAATCAAAAAGGAATAAAATAGAAGACAGGTGACCAAAACATTGCTTTCAGTAGATAGGAAACCACAGGCAGCTTCTGGAGTGAAGTCCTACATAGATAACAACAAAAGTTCCCAAAGTCTGCTAGTTGTATTTTAGCAAAGACACAACATTGCTTAACTGCTGCTGTCAGTCACTGGATCACCATTCAGTGATGGACAAATGTTTTCTGATCTGCACCTTTGTTTTCCTTCTCTCTGAAGCAAAGGTTATAATATTGGCCCACCAGTATAATATGCTTGATTTTACGTGAATAAGTACAATAATAGCTTGGTTATTGGCTAATACAGAAATTAATGAAGTTGTCCTTTCTTAATTTGGAGTAATTGTGCTTATCTGGGGGGTCAAAGTATTAAGATTTGGTGGAGGGGGATTCAGCAATATGTTATTTTACCATCTGAGGTCATGCTGTTAGCTGTGAAGAATATTAATGTTTTATACAAGTGCTTTATATGCACACACACACCCCAACAACTGTAAAAGAATATAAACTTGATTTTAAAATTCAGGTTTAATTTTAAGAATTCAGATTTTAAGAACAGAAATCTGCTGCAGAAGTTTGCTGATGTGCTCCTTGGTCAGGCTAGTTTGGCTGTCGTGACCCTGAGCAGCAGGACACTTTAGGCTGTTGTTTTGCTCCAAGCACTGCATCCAACCAAATGCAGTCTCTCTTGATTTTGGCTCTTACTGAAGGGCTGCTTTCTAGTCAGAAAACGGCCAGGTCACAATTCATGTGCAGTTGCTGGAGTTGCATAGGAACATGAGGAGTCCAAATGTCAACTGTCAGAAGAGAAAAGTATCAGGATTTTTGGCTTTTAATATGAGTTTTGGTATGCTTCTCCTATCTCTGGGGGAATCTCTTTCCTTTGATGTCTCACCAATTGGATTCCATGTTTTAGACCCAGAAGCTTCATTTTAAAGAGATGATCACTTCTGAAAAACCCATGAATCCCCAGAAATTGAAGTAATCTTTGAAGATGTTGATTTTTAACCTATCGGGGTTTTATTCTTCCTTTATTTGTCAAATAGCATCAATAGAGAGGACCTACTGGCTAAGAGTAACACGTTATTGCTGGATTTATTAAAAAGAAATGGGAATCTTTTGCGTTGTGGACTCATCCCTGGGGTACCCTGTCACAGCTGTATATGAGCTAAATTTCCCTCATTAAGAGGGAAAAAAAAAATCCATGATTTTTCAATTATCATGATCAGCAAATGAACAAGAGCTTGACTATAATCTTCTAAAATGCACGGGTTGGCTTTTAAGTGCTATAGACTGTAACACCACACTGTGAATTTGTCAAAGCTGAGCTGTGGTGTGCTAGTCCAACGTGTTAATGGAACAGCCGCTTGCAGATTCATTCACATTAGGGATCAGGTCCAGCCATTTATATTAGTTGAGCAAGCTGATGTTTCTTTATTTTCTAAATCTCCTTCCTATGCAGCTTGTTTTCAGAGAACTCTATCGGTATTGGAAAGGCCTATTTTGAAGATGAGTTAATAGACCTATTAAGAAGCCAGTGAATCACAAGTTAATTACTTGAAGTAATTCAGTTAATTCAAGTATTTAAGATTTCAGTTACATTTGGATGTTTATTTTAGCAGAAAGATCACAAACCACTACGTATGTATGACTAGCTATATCCCTTTAGTGATACTCCTTTGGTCTTAAGGGAGGCAATCATGTAGGCTGACCAGAAACCTTGAGCTTCTGAAGGCAGGTGGGTAAGCAGGATGTCAAGAGAGATGTACAGACTTCCAGAAAATACTGGAGAATATCCCCACTGTCTGTCCATGAGATGGAAACTGTGTTTCTGAGTGGAGGCTGTGGAAACCTAACCTTTCAAGGGCTCCTGGTTTGCCGTTACTAAGGTGAAACCACAGATTCAGAAGAATGGGTTATTTTGTCTGAAACAGTATTTCTAGAGTCACAGAACATTTTTTTGAATGTATATAAAAGACAGTAGAAGAAATTTGTCCTACATTCATGCTGTGTGTTCCTGACATCATAGTCATTGTGTCCAGGATGCCTTTAGGGCTGTAGCAGTTCAAGAGTATTTGGATGAGGACAGACGTGTATAAGAAGTGGACATTAGTAACATCTGAAATATACATTTCAAACTGGACCATAAACATGCTCCTGATTCTGAAACATACGGCAAAAGGGTCTACTCTGATTTTTAAGTGGTCTTCTAAAGTCATTTTGATCATGCTCTTGTCTTGTTTCAAAGTATGAATCTAGTTTTAAATACACACTTCTTTTGGAGCAATGATTGACAATTGCTGAAATATTCAGAGACCTGGATTGCTTCACATATTTGAAGGTAGCTTGTTTTTTTCTGACATCTGGTTAAGCTTTGGGTATGGAGCTGCCATGAATCACCAGGAAATAAAACAAACAAACAAAAAGAAAATCACTTGAAATACCGTCTTTGTTCTTTTCTACTTGTGGAGCTCATGGAGCAGCTTGAAAGTGGATAGAGCTCTGAAAAAAACAAAGTTTGTGTTTGTTGTTAAAGTGGAGGAGGAGAGTTTTCTGTGAATATCAAGTTCCAGAATCTGTGAGTTTTGACAGCAGATATATGGGGCATGGTTTGATGATCCAGGAAGTCTGGCTTCTAGGATTTTTTAGTATCTCCTCACAAGTGTCTTGCTAACAGGGTGCTGATGTGATAGAAACTTCTCCAGGCTCTCTTTGTACTGACAGGTGTAACCCGACTCAGGAGTTCTCTTGGGGTGTCATTGACTTTGTGTGAGATCAGGTACTTCTCTCTTCTCCCAGCTTGCATAAAGCCTGCACAAAGGCCGCTCCAAACCACGCGTTCCACTGTATTGGGTAGAAAGATGACTATACCTAATTTTCTGAGATCTGCACTGCAGGTAATCAGCAGTGTACAGATCTAGTAGCTGCAATGGGACGATTGTGACAGCCTGTGAGTCCAGAAACCCCTGTGGATATGTGCATTTGTCAGTGTCTTATCCTTGCACAAGTTGGCCTGGCTTCAGTCAAAGCAGCAGTGGTGCCTCATGCAGCTTCCTCTGCAGTACCCCCTTCCCCGGCTGGGGCCAGTGGCCTGATGCTCTCACAGAGGAGCAGGGCAGGACCTGCCTTCCCAAAATGCAGCTGCACTGGTTGAACCAGCCTCTGCAATGCCAGTGACATTGCTGTGTAATGTCACTATGAATTGCCAGTGATGTTGGTACTTTCATGCATAGAGAACATGAAAAAATAACATCCTGGTGCTGAGTCAAGATCTAACTCACGTGTTTAAAGTAAAAGACGTGTTTTGGACCTTTGTGAAATGAGACTCATGAAGCCAAATGTGTCTTCAATATATATCTTTACTGGCAAGAAATCAGTGTTTTAAATCTGTGGATTTCTGAAACTGTATTGATTTTTTTATATTGATCAGAATTAGTCAATTAAAACTCACGTGAGACCAGTGCAGGACTGGCACTTGAGTGTGCTGGGAAGGGTTGCAGTACCAGGTTAAAACCTTCTGTTTGGTACATCGATGCAGTTGTTGTTTGAGTAGTAAGAAAGGGAGAGATAGAACTTAGTGAAATTGTATACCTCACCTGTCAGAAAAGTCCTTGAAGTGGTAAAACTTTTATAATCTCTGTACAAAACAGTCAGTGGAATACCTTTCCCTGCATTTCTTACAATTGCTTCTTGCAATATATACTGATGAAGTGTCAAGTGTTTTGTACCCACTCACCTCTGTGTTTTCATTTGTATAATGTCTCTTTTTAACGTCAACCTTAACGGCTTGGGTGTGTATCTTAAGGCAGCCAAGATAACTGAAGAAAGCAGAAATAATATCAGTGGAGAAATCATACTGTGGCTGCTGCTGGGGCCAGGTATGGCAGTTTGTTCTTGGATCTTGCAGTTTTGATAATCCAATCGGCTCGCGGTAATAACTTAAAAGGAGTCTTTTGAGTCCACCATAGAACTCCATATTCCTTACACATTTGCATCCTTTGCCTAATTTTAATTTCAAAGAAAACCTCATTGGCTTTGCTAGGTCAGTGTTGGGTGGTTTTTTGTTTGTGCTATGGCTTAGAGCCCTAACTTTGATAGCCAAGAAAGAGAATAATGGAGGAGCTGGACTGGGAAAAAACTGTGGTGGTGTTCTGTTCATACGGCTTCTGGATAAATCCTCGAATTACTGTATTGAAGATGCTTGAAATTTTACAGTCTTTGCTGACAGAAAAACCAGGAGAATCTATCAGCAGCACACAGTGGATGGGCCGCATTCCTCAAATAATCCAGTCAATTAAAAATTGATTTTTGTTCTAGGCAGCATGGTGGTAATGTAGTGGGGAGACAGTGTATGCATTACCAACAGAGCTCACATCAGTTAAGTGATATTTAGGTGATCTTCTGTCATGGGAGAAAGCAGTGCAGTTGATGATCTTTGCTACTGGAGAAGCTAAATTGAAGTGTCAGATACCAGAATTGCATTTTATTTCTAATATGTTGGCCTGCCAGCCTGGGAGAAGCTATGTGAAGTCTGTGAATACAAAGGGACAAAAGTGCTAAATCTAGCAGAAACTGAATGGTTTGGGGAAGATTAAACTGTAACGTGGCTTTTAGAGCCTTCAAGTAAATGCATTTAAAGAAATTGAATCTTGAACTCCAGTTGCTGGACCTTTTCTCTACTACCTTTGTCCCTTTTCCCTGACAGCAGATCTAAAGTAAACGAGAGATATGCATGATCTAAATTGCACAAATCTTGTTCCGTTAAAAGAAAAAGAGGTTATAGTGTCATTGAAAAGTTAGATAAAAACTTTTCTTAAGGTAGTTGAACCGAGAACAAAAAAAGAGCCTCAACCTGTTTTTAAAAAATACATCTCACTCAGTTTTGCTAGATCCTGAGTTACAGAGCTATCTCTTTGTGGTATCAGAAGCACGTGGAAAGCTGCAGCCATGAAGATTGAATCCTCAGTACGTCACGTGAGCCTGCATATATTGCTTAGTTTGGAGTGCTCAGCTCACAAAACTGAAATTGCTGTGGTCTGGTCCACTGAAGCATCTGATGTCAATGGGAGTTCAGCAAACTCTCCATCAGAACAGAAAACTTGCAAAAAGATTTCTTGGAGGCTCTTAGTAACGCCAAGATGTTGAAGTCACACCTGGTTTTGGTTAAGAGATGTCACAAACACCATAGCACTAAAGGTGTAACTTAGAAATTTTTTTTTTAACAGGATGCAGGTTTTCTCCTTCATTTTCTGTCCAAAGCAGCTGTAGGGTGTCCTGGTGCACCTGTGCTTCACCTGAAAAGTGGCAGCATTTAAGTGGTGGGTTGTGAAGCGCTTTTACCCTTCGTTGGACCTCTTAGCAGTTTTCTGAGGTTGAGTTTCTGAGGTTGTCTGTAAAAGTGCTTTTATAGTGCTCAGGTGAAAGGCACAGAGAAACTGTAAGTTGTCCTGTTGTTTAAGTGTAGATACCAATTTCAGATGGAAAGTGTTGGGTCTATGCTTGCCAGAGAACTCTGTCACAGTAATATTTTAGTAGCCTATTGATATATGTCTCACGTCTTAGATTAGCTTTCAGCGTACATTATTACCTGTTCCTAAACTGAATATATCAAAGATAGACTGGGAGGCTGAGCAATGGTCTGCAAGGTGTTGCAGAAGATGTGCTGGGAAGGAAATGTCATGCTGTATTTCTGAACAATGCTTGGCAGAAATATCTGACATCTCAAATCCAAATGGCAAAGCGGGCAGTGCGTCTCTAAACGTAAGGATCCCAAATTGTTTGCAGTTGAAGAGGTTGGTACAGAAAGTGTGAATATTGGTCACTGGTAGAATTACTTCTACGCTTCATGTTTTGTTTTAACATAAATTTTAATAAGCTGAAAGTCTTCTGTAACAGATTATTTCACCTGTGTCAGTAGTCTTCATTAATTTATTCCTAGACTGTATAAGGAGAAAATAAGTTAAGTCACAAATACTTTTTAAGGGTTACTACTAAGGGTATAGCGCTGCTGGGCTGTAGTGCTTTGGTATTGGGGGGGTAGAGGGGGGAAGATGTTTCTGGGCTTCAAAACTCTTCAGCGTGATTTGAATACAAGTGGCTAACTGTGATAAGTATGTTAGGCTCCCTTCTGTTAATTACAGTTTTTCAAACGAGACTAATTTGACAGCCACAGGCTCATATTATGCTAAATACTTCCTACAGTACTGCTTTGAGGAGGAGCCCCCTTCCCCCTGCCCACGTGAATACTTTTTGATAGGACATTATAATTTTAGCAGCTCTGCAGCACAAGCAGATAACATCGAAGTAGAATGATTGCTCTTTGCCAATTACTATGTTGGAAAGGTTTTGCCAGTCGTTGTCTGAGCCAAGTACAAAATGTGACCTGGTACTTTCTCCAAAGTGTCGTATAAAATGTGTGCTCTTCTGTGGGGTTTTTTTTTGCCTGATGTCAGTTGACTTCACCTGATGCTGTGAGGGACACTATATTGTAAATATGAAATACTTTCTTTCCTCCAGCTTGTATTAGATGAATGGCATTTAAAAATGTTCTTTGTTGTTCTTTTTTCACTAGAATAGTGCAAAAGCAGCTGCCTACTAATCGCAGGACTAAAGCCAGATACTGGAGTTATCTTTACACAGGATTTAATATTGCAGAAATCCCCACTGATGTTTTCTAAAACACAAGAAATTCCCCATTTTCATGTTAACTTGAAGTTCGTTGCTTTGTGACTAGCTTAAGAAGCAGCTTCATTACAAGGATTTATACAAAAAACACTGGAGTTGCAGTAACTTCTTTTACATTATTATTGTAGTTTGATCCAAATTCCACCAGGTGCTGCCAAAGAACA
Source organism: Zapornia atra (assembly GCA_013400835.1). Lineage (NCBI taxonomy): Eukaryota > Metazoa > Chordata > Aves > Gruiformes > Rallidae > Zapornia > Zapornia atra. The sequence goes on along the minus strand of VZTU01024471.1, from coordinate 90,899 downwards.
GACAGCCAAAGCAAAGTTTACAGATGAAGTGGAAGTTGCTTGGAACAAGTGTGCAGGCTTTCATGAATACTGGGATTAAACCTCTTCCAGGAGCATCTTCCCTTCATGGTTGAGAACGTACCCCCTGTACTTTCTAACTAAGAACTAGAAATCGAGTAGTTTGATGTGGAGTGCCATCATTTACAGGCATCAAGCTGATAAAAATGCACTTTTTCTTATTACACCAGGGTTTATATTTTTATTCACCTATAGCCTGTTAACGAATGACATGCTATGAGTGAATAATACACTCCTTTAATGTTATTTGTTAACAGGCTATAGGTGAATAACAGAGTAGTGAATAATATAGACTTTTGTATGTAATCCCCTATGTTGCTGTCTTAATTTAGGTGATGAGGTATTTTTTAAACAAGATGTTCAAATTACTAAAGTTTAGTGTATTTGGTAGCTTGGCATTGTTTTGTGGTTTGTTTTTTTTTTTCTCATTCCAATCAGCAGAGTTGCTGTATACATTTTATTCTTGCTAACTTTGGAAAAGATGTTTCCATCCTTTGTTTGTTTTTTGTTGTGCTGAGTCAGGAGTTTTGCACAGCACACATCAGTTCTGCTTCAGGTTTTGTCTCATTCTGGGAAGAAAACGTGCTTCTAAAAGCCAGGGTTTGCTTGTGGTAATAAGAGCCCCAAACTTGTGACTGCTCACAACGGTGCAGTGCACAATGCTCAGGCACTCAGCGCTCGTAGCAGCAGGAATCAATTCAGAGACTTGGCGCAGAGCAGTTCCTGTCCTCCCTGGTGAGTTCAGCCCTTGTGCTTATGACATAAAAAGCAACGTGCGTTTTAATTGCTATAGTTATCATTGAACTGTTGCTCAAGCATTTGGATGTTTTGAGTCTAAAAGGCTGAGCGCAGGCTCAGGTTGCCGGGAAAGGTGTAATCAGCATCAGCTAGCACTGGTGAAACAACCCCTTTGCTAGCTCCTGCGGGTGGGCAGGGAACTTGAGGGGATTCGCGGAGTAGCGGGTAATTGCTGAGTGCTGCCACAGTGGCGTCGCACTCTGGAAACGCTGTCTGATTTGCTTTATTTAATTAAAGCCTCGAGTTTCTTGTCATGCACAAATGGTTTATATTTGAATTTTTATTGATTGTTCGACAGCAAAACTGCAGCGCAAAGGTTCTTTGGGGTGGTCCGGCATAATCGGTGTGGGTCGTGAAGGTAGATGTGGTTGGGGGAAAAGAAAGGACAAAACTAAAATGTAGCTGTGCTTTTAAGCAGAAATATATTCAGAAATGTGACTGTAGCTAAGTCTGAGCAGAGAAACTCCTTGTTTGTAAGAAATCTGTGGCGGTGACTTCACCTGGCAGTGTTTAATTGCTTTCCCATGGGATGTGATCTTCCTTGTCGTGTTCCTCCCTTTACACCAGAAAGATTCAACTAATCGTTTGTATATAGAACATTTTAATTGCTTTAGATCTCAAGAAATGTTGGTATTTACTTGTTTCTTTCCATACATCTGCGTGTGTGATAGATAGCCCAGTGTTACTACAGCTTTCTGGGGTACCCAGTTTATTGCTATCCCACTTGACAGAGAGAGGGAGGAAAGGAAAAAAAGGAAATATAAATTATCCTACCGATGTAAGATTAGATCAACATTTAAGCTGGTAGGTGTAATACAGATGCTGTGATCGGGTGCTCAGAGCCAAAACGCTCGCAGTCCTTGTGCTATGCTAATCAAAGGTGCTGAAGACGGAGCAGTTCTCTGATGTGGTCTTATCAGTCTGAGTGTAATGTAAATCCTGTTACAGCAGCTTTGTCCGATCTGCCTGTAGCTTTGTTCTGAACCTTTCAGTAACAGCTCACTGAAGCAGAAAGAGCCCTGTGAATTGATATTGTAAACCTGCATGGTTGCTTTATTCATTGTTGAAGCAACAGAATATAACAGGAGTATTTATTTTAGTGGATTGAGGATACTTGTGGTGGGGGGGTTTTTGTTTGTTGGGTTTTGGGGTTTTTTTATTCTATCAGTGTAAGCAGGGGAAAAATGTTCTAAATGCAAAAGAGGAAAAGCTAATACTATAATCATATCCATCCCCATTCGGAGCACAATCCCATTGAAAGATAATGCGGAATACTATATGTTTAATTTATTTTACACATTCAGAGAGACTGTTAAAATCCAGAAGTGTTGTTATTTCCTGCTGATGTAGGGGAAAAAAAAAATCATGTGACACTATTATAATCAGGAAATTATAGCTGTATGAAATAAAAGCTTCTCATAATGTACTTAGTCTTCCCAGACATCTGTATTTTTCTAAGCACCACCTACCTGCTCTCTTTGGGACTGAGATGAGTCTTAGAAATGCAAGATTGTATTGTGTTCACTGTTTTGCTGATGGGCATTCCTCACTGAAGTTCAAGAGCGTGAAATTTCTCTTTAGTCTCACTGCTTTGATATGGTATTTGCCTAATAATCAAACAAATTAAAGTGTGGAAAAAAATGATAAAATGGCAATATCTTAAAATAAGAGGCTGAAATACTAAATTGAGTTCCTTGCAATAATGCTGTGGGGCCATGTTGACCCTTATTCTTGAAAATCAATTTTTATGTTATGCATCAATAAGCAATATTACAACTTTGGGAATCTGAAAGAAAATATGCCCTATTTCAGCTTTTCAAGCTTTTCACATTTAATCTAAAATTCTGGGTTTATAATTTAAAGATTGTCTGGAGAGATTTAATTGACAGTTGTGAATTGTGCAGATGTGGAAGCCCGACTTTATTTGTAGATTTTTGTATATGCCATCAACAGGATTTGCTACTTAAGACACATTTTCTCTCTTGTGTGGGGGCAGGAGGATGTACAAAGTTAGTTCTATTACCACTAAAAGGTGTCTCAAATGGAAATCTCTCTTAAGGGGAGAGTTATTTCATGTTCGGTTTATAAGAAAAACTCTGATTGGAAAGTAAGGGTAGTGAATAGCTGTTTTACTTTTTTCATGTTAAATATTTTAAATACCTAGGGAAAAAAGGTATACTAAACTCATACTTTTAATTATGGAGAAAAAATATTAAGCTTGTTATCTCTTCATCGAAATTAATAGGTGTAACAATTTAAACTTGATATTTCATATTTTCCTTTTTATTAATTTCACGGGGCGTTCCACCAAAAGGCAGACTTTGTTTTGGTTTTATCTGGTGACATAAGCAACCCAAGACCAAGAGACGTCCATGTCTATCTTCAAAGTGATGACAACGAAGTTCTCCGACGCACAGCGCAGCACTCAGAGCCCTGTTGGGAGAGCACCGTGTTTGCTGTGCCCAGGTGAAGGGTAGAGCTGCTGTGACTCGGTGGGACAGCGGGATGTGCTACATCCTGCATGGTGAGGAAAGCCAGAAGGCTCTGAAAGATCTGAATTGCCATCAGAGAGAGGTGGATGGTTTTGCTTAAATGCTGAGACCTACATATCCTCACTGCATCTGCAGGTGTAGTGTGAGGTGTTCCACAGGGTAGCAGAAATCAGGAAAAGTTCAGGTGGATGCAAAACAATGTCTAAGAAGCCTTGGCATGTGACTCCAGTGATGTCTCTGCCTTATGAGATGAGGAGTGAAAGGGTGTTTAATTTTCTTCTCTTGAAATTTTTGTGGCCAGGTGGAACAATAACAGAAGAAAAATATTTTTTGGTAATTTCACATACTTAAGCGATTTTAGTGTGACAGGAATGCTGCTGACTTTCCATATGTAGCCATTCCTCTCTTGACACATCAAATAGCTGCATGAGCTTTCATAGGGTGAGTATTGTTATTAATCCTCGACAAAGGTCCCAGAGGTGTCACGGGGAATCTCTGAAGCAGCAGGCAGTGCGGACATAAACTGGGTAACACACACAGCAAGCTGTGAATCCCAGGTGGTTATTAGTTGCTTCATTCTCCCTGGAAATTCCAGCTAAATAAGTCTGACAGCTGTAAAGGCAGTAAAACATAGAGGAATACATGGACTTCATTTTGCAGAATGCTATACTTTTTGATTTGTGTACCCACACCACTCATCGGTCCATATGTTTTGCTCCTTGACCACAAGACACTGTCACCCCTACATCATGAAAAGATACCTGTTTGTATAAGCAAGATGAATGTTTAACTGATTTAGTAGTCAGGTCTTCTGTTGTGATCATTGTAAAGCTTTGCATTGATTAGGAGGAAAACAAGGTCTGTTTGTAAGGCCAGAAAGTTGGTTTGCCTTTAGTTGATTTCTTGTTTGCTTTGTTGCATTCACACAGTTTCTACTGTCCTTTTGGGGTTTTTTCCTACCGAAATAAATATCACTCATTAATGGAAGGGTTGGGGAAAATGAAGGTGTATGCCTAGTGCTGTGTTTTCACATTCACATATCTCTCTCTTCTGAAGTTTGTGGAATTTCTCACTGATCTCTTTTTTTGTATTAAACCTGCACTCTGAAACAATTCTGCCCATTTTGTACTCTATAGAGCTGTAATATTTGTCCAAGGATGAGCTGCATTCAACATTTTGTTAACTGAAATGGGAAGTGACAGACTGACTAAAAGAAAATCTCCGTGCCAAAGAAACAGATATTACTTCTTTCTCACAGATTACTGTGCGCCTGGACGCTGAAGACTCTGAGATTGCAGATGCACAAAGGTTTCATATTGATCCATGTTAGACTAATTTGATTAGAAGACAGACCTCTGTTGTATTTGATTGAGATGGTGAAACATTGGGAATATTGTGGAGGAAAGGGAGGGATTGAAAGAGAGACACATTCAAAACATAATAGAGGTTTGCATTGATTTTCACTGTGGATATATATATCTTTTGAGGGCAGCTATATTCAATATAATAGCATAATAGATAATACTCTGCTACATAATTTTCTATTTTTATTACTTCTTTTTACTGATACTTGTAGAATAATTTAATCATTGAAGTTGGTCAGTACGTGCACACTCAGCAAACGTGTTCATTGAGGAGTGAATGTGAATGTTTTTTGGCCTAACATGAGAAAACCATAGTTATCATGAAAGAGTATAGAGTCAAAAACCACCTGAAGTACAGCAGAGGAGATTCTGCAACGTGGGCCATGAGAAAGTATCAGACGTGTTTGGTTCTGTGCAGAAGTAGTTCTTGAGCTGAAGGGAATGCTCCGTCCAAGAGAAGACTTTCAGGTTTATCAGACTGGGACTTGACCAGAATCAGTGGTGGTTGTGCTGGTTTAAAGAGTCCCTGGCCTTGGTGGCACTCTTCCATGCTGCAAGAAAGGGAGGACACCGGGATTTATGATAGGAAATGATCACCATTTCAGGTGGTGTTTTTGTCACATTTGTTTTTGGAAGAACTGGGAGCCACAAAGAAGCTCTGATGGTAATTCAGATTCCCCCATGCACGGGGAGAAGGGAAGTTGAGGTGCTGCTGCTCTTCAGGTCCTTCACCATCTTGGCACTTGAGACGAGGAACAATATCGGGTATTGGCATTCATCTCTCCCATCTCTCCCAGTCTTTCTAAGAAGCCTTAATGAGGCGGCTTGCCCTGCTCACCCTCTGCGTAGGTATAGCAGGGAGCAGGAATGTCCTACAAAGAGTCAGTCACCACTTTAGGGGCACACAGCTTGCTAGACTGAAAGACATCCAGTGGGATATTTTTCGTCAGTCTTCAGTTGCGTAACAGAAATAAATGCTCTGAACATGATGTTGTCTAAAAGTTGAATATTAAGAAACCATTAACTTGCTAACAATCCCTGGCTAATAGCCTGATTTTGTTACTTAACTTAGTATTGAATGTCTTCTGCCCTTTTCATGTAAACTGAAAGACCACAGGCTGTACGGTAACACTGTGTAAGCCTTAGTGAGATGGGAAGTGTAGTTATCACATAGTGCCATCGCATCATTTGCAGAGCAGTTAACTCATTTTATTTTTGCTTGCAGTTATAGCTCAGGGCAGGGAAAATGTTGCATATTGCTTCCTTTTTTCTTTTTTCTCCCCCTTTTTTTTTCCAACTCATGAGATGGCACGCTTTGTCAAGAGTGCATTTATTAGTCTCACTATCATATTTATATTAAAGACATAACAGTATCCTACTGCACTATCAATTGCTTTTCATTACTCTTGTCTTTGCTTGCAAAGGTCATCACCGTGTCCGTGAATCAAATTTGGAAACGAGTGTTTTCCTTAGGAGTGGAACTGGAGTCTGAATGAAAAGGCAGCGCTGTCTGAGGAAGTTGGTAGAACATATTCCTGAGCTGCTTTTTAACTCTTAGAAAAAGTTAACTCGGCACCTTTGTGTGGGCAGATTGTGTTCTTCCCTGTCAGAGTTGCAGTTGCTTTTGTTTTGTTTCACATTTGAATAATACATTTGATTACCGTGGCAAATGGTGCAGTGTATGCATGCCTGACTGTAGTGCCTAATTAACTGATGATAACAAGGCAGGATTGCCCTCTTCTCTTTCATAAGCAATCATATACATGACAGTTCTTTTATCTTTCTTCAAAATGGACTTGCTCTCCTGACCCTTAAGCAGCTCCTGTTTTGTGTGTTTACCTCTGATGTCTTTGCAAGACTGCTAATTTTCTGTGGCATATCCTATCTAGTTGTAATTAACACATCGAACAGCAAAAAAATAGTTCTGCTTGCAGATGCCTAATGGAGGAATGCTTTCTTCCAGTAATTATACAGCTTCATTTTACCCATTTGCACTGACCTACAAGGTGGGCTTTTTAAAATATTTTTTTTAAAATTATTTATTTACTGAGAACACCTACAGTTGTATAGTCCTACTTAGGCAGGGAAAACAAACTAAAAAAGTAGGTTAATTTGCTATTATTTACCTACGCATATGAAGTAAACTCAGAAGCAGTCAGTGGCAAGTTTTGTAAAGGTTTGCATTCAGTGAAGTTAAATGGGAGGTAAACAGTGCTGTCATCTTGCATGTATTTAATCCTGAAGTCGAAGGCCTGTTTTTATAATTAGAAACTTCAAGAAGCACTTGACCTATTTTAAGGAAGCATTAGAGTCATATGTATATAAAGCAAATATTTTCCAGCATTGTATCTTAAAAACGCCAAACTTGCATTTCAAATAAATCAGACTAGGATTTCTATTTATTGTTTTATAGCTGGGCTGAGATTAAAGCCATAATGAAAACAAGTTC
>VZTU01024471.1:9692-80872 GCA_013400835.1 Zapornia atra | reverse complement strand
TGTATATTAAAATAGGGGATTCTGCAAAGAAGCAGCACCAGGAAAAAAAAAAAAAAAAAAGAAAGCAAAGCCATCCCTGTGATGCTTGATTACAGTACAGTTGCCTTCAGCTACAACTGCTAAAACTCGAGTTAATGCTGACCTAGAAGGCAAGATATGTGTTGCAGTGCCTGCCTGCTAGTTCTCCAGAGTACTGCACTGCATGGACAGATCAAGAGTGTTTCTCGTTATTCCAACTAATTAAAATTGACCCTTTAGAAACCTTGATTGCACATAGAGGGTGCAAATTGATAGAAAATGGGAGTTAATGGTAGGTAATTGGACAAGCTGTGTTTTTCGTTGGTGATGCTTGCGGCTTTTTATTTGGGCTTTTTTTTTTTTTTTTCCTTTAACAAGGCTTTTACAAGACTCATTGTGGAGAAAATAGGTTTTCTTTTGCAGTCACAAATATATCATTGTGAAGCTTTGTGATTTTCCCGGAGTGATATTTTTTGGTGGGGGAGTCTCATGGCATCTGAGGGCAATCAAGCCCCGGTTTGATGCAATGGGCGCTGATAATATTTACACGTGCGTGTGATGGCGTGGGGTTCTTGCTTTTGATTCGCTGACCAGGTCATGTGTCCAGCCTATGTAAAGGAAATATGTGATGGAGGAGGTCCATGTCCATTTTGCATGTCTAGATTTGATTAGTTTTATGAGGTTGTTATAATAGTCTGTGATGTGTTTTATTACTTCAACGTAATATAGCAGGATTAAAAAACTTATTTTTGTTAATTGACAGTATAATACAGTGAAATAGGGAGAATTTTGTGTCTTGAAGCACATTAGAGAATATATAACCTTCTTTGTTAAAATAAAAAAGTTAAATGTTAGTAAACTAATGCCAAGTAATTTTATAAATTGTTATATATTCGTGTCTGTGTACATACAATTGTTAGTTTTGTTTGTGGAAGGAGCAGATGAGATAATGCATCAAGAAAACACTGTTCATGTGCTTTTTACTGCAGGTAGGATGGAGTCATGAACTTTTAAAAAAAAAACCAAAACCCTATGCAAGTACTTTTGGAGTGATAAGGAAATGAGGAGTATGATATAGCTGTTTTGCATTTATATAACGTAAACATTGCAACTGGTTTTAATTTTTACCTTGGATTTGTGCATTCGTATTTTGTCCTGTGATTTATGAGCATTGTCTCAAGATAGACAAAAGATTTCCTACCGAATACCAACACAGATAAGACATGGACAGGCATCCTGCACATTGTATATCAGAAAGTCATAGAATACCTCAAGTTGGAAGGGACCCATAAGGTTCATTGAGTCCAGATCCCATATATATGGGATTTGGACATGAGACAGATATATAGATACAGATATATATATATATGCACACACATACATATATATCAAGTATGTTTTATATATGTAAATGTATATCATATCTATAAGCATGTTTTTTATATATATAGATATATGTCATATAATCTGTCTTTGAGCATTTGGCTGAAAGGAAATATTTTATAAACTTAAGGTACTTGGTTTTTTGTCAGTTTTTAAAAATCTGTGTTATAAACAAGCAGGTATAATACAGTCTCAGTGTATCTTGGTGTTGTTTTAATAATATTGCACATGTCGATGTCTTTCTGTGTGGCAGACACACTGTCATTCCCAATTTTCAGTTACTCTTTATTAGGGACCCTTACCTTCATGTGGAAGGACCCGTTTCGTTCCTGGTTTGTGATGTTGTTATCAAGACACTGTTTGCAGTTCAAGTCTGAGATGTGCAGGAAACCTGGGGGCAGTGCTGTTTTGTTTAACTTATTTATTTATTTTTATTGCCTGTGAGATTATCAGTACATTAGCAGAAGGACATGTCAGTGATTGATTACTGATCCTTAATTGTGCTTTATTCCTTTTCCCTATATGAATGCTAGCGATACCAAGTTTTGATCTATGTGCACACTATAACACAGCATGCAACAAAACCACTTAAGCTGTTGTAGCTTCTTATTCTTCAAACAGTATTGATGATTATACATTTTATTTTTAAAGATGTGGTTCGCTTTTGATTTTATAACATAACTGCTCCTCTGTAATGCTGAAATGCACTTAAACCTGAAGCCAGCAAATGTACTTGTGAGTCTAGACTCATTCAGACATTTGTCTGTGCTATATGTTTTCAGCTGCTGTCGGTGATCCAGCCTGATGTGCCTGGATGGAGTAATGCCTTATTTTGACAATTAGTTCGTGTAATAGTAGCTTTGAAAAATGTCTCATGCTGAAACAGTACTTTTTCAGTTTGGCTAAACATTCCTTAATTTTGTTCTTTCAGCTCCTAAGAGATCAGGTTGCGTAAAACAATATCAGGAAATGCAATTTTTTGATTGAGCAGTCGAGCCAGCACTCTTGTAACTCAGGCTGCAGAAGCAGAATAAAACTTTGTGATCTCTGAAACGGTGTCAGTTAGGGGGCTTGTTGATTTTTAGACCCCAACAATTACAGATGTCAGGTGTTGTGGAGCTGGAGCTTGTAGGCTTTACTGAACTTTATAATCTAAGGCAGGGTTCTGATGCATTAAAAAAAAAAAAAAGGTCAGTATCAATCAGATTGTCTCCGAATTGCATGGCTGGTGCTTGCATTTTTTCCTAGAAGTGCAAATAACTGGGAATAAAATAATTGACAGGGAATGATGCTGGAACAACTGCTTAAGAATCTGTAAGGGGTACAAGTCCGTTCCAGGGTTCATGTGCGGAGCTTGGCTCGGTTTGAGTGCATGATCTTGACACGCATAAATCATCATCTCAAGGCTGGCCAGGATTGGCGAACAGAAGCTATTTATTCCTTCCGCTGTCATTTGTTTTATTATCTATGCGCTTAACTGGCGTCTCTGCCTGTCATAACGGTGCACACGCCGTGGGAAAAGGAGATGCCTTTTCTCTATAGGTCGGTGCTTATGATGTGTCCACCCTTGTAAAGACTACTGTTAGTAATTCCTAAAGCTCTTAGAGAAGTGATTAGGGAGTCATGATTGCTCACAAATTGAGTCTTTTTTTCTGCTTGACACTGATCCTGTGATAGTCTCCCCACTTAATCCGCACCAGCAATTTGCCTATAGTTGCAGCTCACAGGAGGTGATTAGAGGGGAGTTGCCCACTGCCTTTTTACTTCTGTTGTAGTGGCATGTTAGACAGAGGCTACTGAATCAAAGCTGTTTTCCTATTAACTCAACACCTCCTAATGCATTAGAGCCACTTTTATCTAATAACAGTGTTCAGCTTCTAGCCCAGTGTTCATGTTCTTTGCTATTCCTTTTAAAGCAGCACAACGAGCGTTTTTAAAATTGGAGAACAAAAAGCATAAGGCAGAATACCCAAAGATGAAAGCAGAATACTGAAACTAGCCTGTCTCATCTTCTATCAGCACATGTGTGTAACCCTGATTAAAATTACAGAGGATTTTCTCCCTGCATCTCAATAGGCAAGTAGACTCCACTTTCTCTAAACATTACTTTAATTGCAATCCCGGTGACAGGTACCTGGTGTAATACTTTTGAAGTGATAATGGCATACATTTACACGTGAGAACAGCACTAAGGACAGGGTGATAATGAAGAGTTAACTTTTCCACGTATTAACTGCAATGAAGAATAATAGGAAGATTTCTATATGTGTAGTACTTTTTATTATGACCCACCTGCAAAACCTACAAGAATTAGTTGGTTTTTATTGTTTTATTGGTATGATACAGAGTCTTCACCCTGAAACCAATATTATCTGGCTTTTGTAAGTTCTATTTTAAAAACTTAACATAATTTTATACTTTATTACTTTGTTGTATGAGTTCCTAATTATTTTAATTAGTTGTTTGGGTTTTTTTAAAAGAAACGATAGTAATGGATGAAAAAGACCCCTGCAGTGAGAGACCATCTGAGAAGTATTCAAGAGCAGCCTGGCTTGGGTTTGGTTTTTGAGGCTGGTGAACAAAAGTCCTTTTTTAAGATTCACAGCGTGTGTCAAATATAGTGCATATAGATAGTGTTTTAAACACAAGTCCTTGGCTTCCAGAGTCTAACACTGGGCTACATATGAGTCATGTGTTACCTTACAGGGACAGTGACGAAGATTAGTGTCCAAGTTAAATGTTCAGGTGCAAAAGCAGAGAGGTGGCAGTTAACAAGAACACATCCCAAACTTGTCGAAGGGTTGAGGTGCAAGGAACAAGAGAGGCCTCTGGCTTTTTCACAGCTTGCCTAACAACTGCTTATCAATTAAACTTCTTTATCATCTTTCTATTCTTGAGGATCATTTTGCTGATGGTAAAGGTACATTTCAGGAACACATTTGTGAATATATTTTAATTTACCTGCTTTTGAAGTAGACTGCTAAAGTACAGGGAAGGACGTACTGGTTAGGTGTTGGGTCAGACTCAGACAGCTCATCCCTTTGAGAGACACAGAAACCTCAACCTGTAATTACAATTCCCTATTTAATGTGGTTCTGCAGCACAAGAATAAACAAAACTGGACAAAGTTTCTGCTCTTTGCTTGTTGAGATATTCTTTTCTGTGACGTGCAGAGGCAGACATACATATGTGCAAATAAATGCACCTGTCCTGAAATGGTAAAACATGTCTGTCATAGTTTCTGAATCTGTCACAGGTCTATCATCTATTTTGTTGATACATCTTCAAGCACGCTTCTCTAAAAACAATAAGCATTATTTTGCTCAGTGTCAGGATGCTGTTTTCAAGCTCAGCCTTTTTTTAAGAGAAGTACAAAGTATGGAAGAATCCTGGTGCCAGTGTTTGTGCCAGTGGTTTTTTCACTTGACTGGCAAAAGCTGATAGGGCAGTAGCAATAGTCTAAATCAGCTCACTCCAAAATCATTGCTCCGTATTTTTCCTTTCACATACTGCTGTTGTCCTGTCTGGAGCTGTCAACTTGATCAAAAAAAGCTTCCCTGTTACAAGGTGCACCAGTCCAAAAAATTTTGCTGTTGTGTTAAATCCTTGGAAGCATGTGGATGGATCATGAGGGAATCCAAGATGTAAGTGAATTCTATTGTGGAACCCATTTGTCATGAAACATCTTGATCAGGAACTCTGTTACCTTTTAATCCTCACATTTTTTTATTCAATTATACATTGTGTTTCTCATTTTTAATATGCCTTCAAAAATCTATCCCATAAATTTGTGTAAGGAAGCCCAGTAATAACACCCTTCGTTTGCAGTCTTGGAAATGGCAGACAGATGAATAAACTGTTTTCTTTTGTTTATTTATGTTTTTTTCTATACATGGCAAATACTAAACAAGAAAATGACATAAATTCTATTATACAGAAGCTGCTGAACTTCTGGTACTATAAAGTCATAAGGAAAAGGCCCTTCAAAACTGTTTCTGAATTGGTTTTTGTGCTTTTTGAAGGTACCAGGTGCAGAACCATAGAAAACGTAGGTAGTCTCTTCTCAAGACACTTTGCTGGTAAACTGCTACCTGACAGGGCATCTGTATTCTAGAGCTGTAAGACTGCTTTAATATCCAGGATTTTCTGTTTATTTAAGTAAGAACTGTGCCTTAGTATTCAGGTGAAATACTGCCAATTAAGTTTTTTCAAGCACACTGTGTAACAGGTTTTGGTTCCTGCCTTTTGTGCCATTTTCATAAAGAAGGGAGGGACTCTGATTTTTCTGGATTGATGCTGAAATAGCTGAAGTTTTACATTTCCACAGTTATGCAGGCAAAAACTATTTTTTATTCATGTGAGAGATTAATTATGAAAGAAAAAAAAAATTGGGGTTTTATTTTTAGTTTATTTTTTATTTTTATTTTATTAATAGAATCACCTGGGTTGGAAGAGACCCTTTAGATCATTGAGTCCAACCACAGCCTAACCCTGACTAGTCCACCTCTAGACCATGTCCTCAAGCACTTCATCTACATGCCTTTTAAATACCTACAGGGATGGTGACTGCACCACCTCCCTGGGCAGACTGTTCCAATGCCTGACAAACCTTTCAGTTAAGAAATTCTTCCTGATATCTAACCTCAATCTCCCCTGGTGCAATATTAAGCCATTCCCTCTCATCCTATCACTTGTCATCTGAGAGAGACCAACATGTCTAAAACTGCCTTGCAGGTAGTTGTAGAGAGTGATAACTTGATAAGCATAATGGAATTTTCTAAAAGGTAGGTTTCCATAGACTTACTATGTAACTTTGTTAATTAAACTTTTCTGTTCATCTTGTCTTTTTTGGAGGGTTTGAAGTAATGGAGGGTTGTAGGAGAAAAGTAGAACAGTTTCTAGTTGGTCATTGCAGCCCAGAAATGGACAAAGTGCATGTAGATGTATGGAAGTGTACAGAATCACTGGAATAGGACTATTCATAATGTTAAGGTGAAAAAAAAAACAAACCCCAGGTTGATGGATGAAGCCTGAATGGATTTAGATTTCTTGATATTAACAGCTTGCTGTAATTTAGAGATTTATTCTTTCATCTTCAAATTCTCCACTGTCCTCCCCAGTCTAAAGCAAACCAGCACTTCTCCTGGGGCATGCTGTGGTGTCCCACGTTCAGGTCATTTAGAAATTATTTCCAGTTCCAAGGGAATGCTCAGGACCCTTTCTGAGTCGTATGTTGGGATAAAAGCTGTGTGTATGCGTTCCCCTCTCTCAATTCTTTCCTCGGAAGGAAAACCAAGTCCTTGAAGTAGGAAGGGATGAGGACTGCCGTGTTTTCCTGAATGCAGCTGCCCTACCAGCTGTCTGGAACTGCAGTGATCCATAAGCACAGCATGGCTGTCCACATTATGGACACTCCAGGTTCCTTTTCAGTGAATCATCTGTTAGGACACTGATGTTCTGGGTCCTTCCAACCGCAGTGCTTTGTTTCACGGTGACTGTTTAAATACCACTGGGATGTCCTGTTTACCTAGTCCATGATTTTTAGGATAAAAATGTGAAAATTGCTAAGGGGGGGAGAAAAGCCTGCTCTTAATTTCCACAGGAGAAAATTCAGTTTGGTCTCAAAGAGTAAAACTGAATCATGTTGTACTGAAGTATCATGAGTAATACAGAGATGAAACATCAAACGGTGACCTTCAGTGTTACTGGCGCTTCTTTTTCCTGTAGCAGTTAGGCTTTGGTGTACCCAATTCGACTGGGTGGTCGGGTATTTTTAGAGTCTCATTTCTGACAAAAGACTTCTCAAAATCACAGTGCAATGAGCAGTTTGGTTATTGAGGCCCAGATTGTACTTTAGAAGAGACAGGTCTCTAATGTTCCCGTTACCACAATTTTAGGAGTGGGGAGGGAGAGAGGGTAGGCTTCAATGACTCCGTACGACTCTGAGTAACTAAAGCTGATACTGTGGCTCACAGTGTGGCGTTTTTATAATCAGCTCATAGAGAATTATCACTTTTTGGAGCATATATTAAAAATAATAGGAAACCAAATCCTGAAATTCCTCCGGGTGACACTAACCAATTTGCTCTATGTCACTTTAACCTGAGTGAAACTGCCAGTCTGGCTCACCTGTATCCATACACAGACTTGTGAAGGGGCACATCGGAGGTTGTGGTGGGCCAGTGGAAGCTGCAAAACTGTCACCACCTTTTGGAAACTGTCCTTTCTTCTGCAAGCTTATAATCTAAATGCTTTTATGATGAATTTTCATAGGTGTAAGACCCATGGTTCAGTAACAGGTAACTTTTCCTGTCTGACAAGCCCCTTTTACCTCTTCCCTGACAGGTGGTTTGTTCTTAAGTGTTGAAGAGAAAGGGGAACCACACATTTAGTGCTTAGACTTTTACTTCACTAAAAGTCCCAAACACAATGTATTGTTACAGAGGCATTACCTTATGAGGAACTGGTCTAAGAAAACAGAAAAGTTTGTACAGTCAGCATGGCTGTGTTAATAATGCTGTTCACAAAGGCACTGAGATCTCAATTTCCCGACAGCAATGAGTTTATTTCTTTACAATGATAGAAAATACTAGATTGCTCTGGGATATCAAAGTGTGGGAGATAATCACATCTAAAAATGCTTGCTGTCTGTTCTTCGATACCTTGAAAAAAGTTCCTCGGTTTCAGCAATTCTAATGTTATATATACTTCTTCATATAGAATAGTAAAAGGTAAGCATTTTTTGTTTGCTCCCTTTTGCATTGGTTTTGTTGCTTTCCTGACAAACTTTTATATTTACTATTGTGGTTGTGGGAAATTCTAGAGATTTGTCAGTAAAAAAGTTTTGGACAGAGACTATTTATTCTTCAGCCTCATCCCTTGGAGGCTACCTAAATGTAGCAGATCTTTGGCGCCATAATTTGGACTTTCAACTCTAACACTGATAGTTTTTGCTTCTGTGATGGGCTGAATAAAGCCTCTCAAATAGCCAGGATAACCACCATGTTAGAAATGTGTTGATCTTAACCAAAATACATTAGATTTGTAAACAGACCAAGCACATTTTTTTGAGAACTTGTTTAATGTGTGCCCAGTAGGACATATTTCAAGTAAACGAGTAGTTGTACTGTTCATTTTCTGTTTCTGAATGGTTTTGCACTAGATCTACATGGCAAAGAGTGTAATATGCTTTACACATGCTACAAATGGACAGTGTGGTGAGGATGAGAAGTTCAGAAAACAAGTACTCATATCTACACAGTGTGTTAGGAAGAGACTATTGGCTTCTGTGAGCTATCATAATCTCAAGCAACCACAGTAACAAAATCCATCTAACGCATTCCTGA
The DNA here is from genome assembly GCA_013400835.1 of Zapornia atra. Lineage (NCBI taxonomy): Eukaryota > Metazoa > Chordata > Aves > Gruiformes > Rallidae > Zapornia > Zapornia atra. The sequence continues at coordinate 72,125 of VZTU01024471.1, read as the reverse complement.
TGCACTACCTGGCTGACACTCAGTCTAGAAGAGAGGTCCTCTCAGGGGATGGTGGGAAACAGCCACGAGAGATTGTATGCCTTGGTAGAGAGCGTATCTGAAGCTCAATATAGCTTATTCCATTGCTGTGACAGTATATACCATAGCTTGTAGAAAAAAAAAAATTGGCACCACTGGCTGTCCTACTGGTTTTATATTTTGTTAGAACAATATCTATTTTAGAAACATGGTAATGGCAGCCTTCTGCTCCTGGCTGCATTGCCTTCATCAAGCTTATTTCTGACATTGCAAAAATCAAGATAAAACCAGCAATGGTTACTAAATGCATAGAACATGTGTTCATCTTGGAATGTCTGGGAATTAAACAGTATAGGAGGCTAGAAAGCTTTTTAAAGAATAGCAAAATGGTTTGAGTTGGGAGGGACCTTAAAGATTGTCTAGTTCTACCTCTCACCCCCCCACCCCTGCCATGGGCAGGGACACTTCCACTAGACTATTGAGAAATATCATATAGTTTTCTTACCAGATTCTTCTTACACTCAAAATCTAGTTATGGACAAAAAGGATAAGCAATTTGCACATAAAGGCAAGAATTTCTTGCTAATGTAAATGAAATCTAAGTCTAGCTAAAGAATTATTAACAGTACAGATTTAATTTTTCAGAAAAAGAAAATAAACTCCTGCAGAACAGGTCTCCATAAAGAAAAGACAATTAAAATTGTTTCTGGAGTAATTTATGCCCTCCATTTTAGCAAATGGGGACACACAAGCTTTTTTTGGTGATGCCCAGCAGGACTGTGTCAACGAGTCTAGACTTTCTGAAGAAATGAGCTCAGAGACATCATCACAGAAGCATGCGAAATTGTGTGATAGTGCAACCTGTTATTTCATAGAGACATTAGAGGTTGTGCTATAAATGCCTTCTGGAGGTCTTTTCTGGCTAGGTTCCTGCTATATGCAAAATACATTATATTCTGTAGCAGGTTAGTTTGACCAGTCACTGTACTGAATATGACATCTGCATATTTTTGTAAGTATATATAGCCAACACAGAAACTGGAGTTGCCTTTGTCTTGTTTTGACTCCCAAAGCATCTTTCCTGCATGTAAGAAAGTCAGACCAGTTTTTAGCACTTTAATTGCCTATTTGTTTTTCTTATCATATCAATATATTAATGTTGATTCTTTCTGCAAAGATGGGAAGGCAGCAGTGTTTAGAGTTACCTGTTACATAGTCATAGCAGAAATAATATATATTATCACATGCCTTATTTACTTTTTCTGGAACCATCTTTGACGATAAATGAAAAGGTGTTTTCTGTTAAGGGGAAAACATTATTTATTAATGTACTGAAGTTGGAATAGACTTACACTACATGTTCTGTGACTTCTTCGCCTTGATTTCTATTGTTTGCAGCATTTGGGTAACAGATTTCCATTAAACAGCAAGTAAAGTCTATGAGCTGATGCAAAGCAAAACTGTATTATCTCAGCTGTCTGTTCATTATGGGAAATGATTTCATGGCAAGCAAATAGAAAAAGTAACAAATTGCCATGCTGTCTGATGTGTCAAAGGATATGTTTAATTTGCTTTGAGTATAAGTATTTGATTCCAAGTTCGTGGGCTTGGTAAGCACCTCACTATAAACTATCCAGAAGTTTAATTATCTTATTCTGTTAGGTTAAATTACTAAGCAGCTTCTTCAAAGATGCTGTTCTGTGTTTGAATAAATATAATATGCAAAAATGTGAAAATTGCTCCTAGTATGATACCCAAGTGGGATACAGTGGCTTTGTGATGTCATATTTTGAGAAATTATTTAAAGACACACAAAAGGACACTGCCACTCTGTTATTAATGTTAAAAATTGTTGATGGTCTGTGCAGTGTGTTTTTCTAATTAGAGGAAAGCTGTGGAGTGCCATTTCCAGAATCGACATGGGAACAGAAACTCAGCAAAATTTCATGTATTTGCAGTGAAACTGCTCCTCAGCAACATAAAAATGGCTTTTATAACATAAAGGCTGTAATTAGAATAAGTCAAATCAGTTGGAAACGATTAAAACCAGAACAGGCTAAGCTGCCTTCTAAATATTTGTCTGGAGATTAGCCCTGCTCCTGCAGCCCCTGAGAAGCATCTTTGATTTACTTATAATGCTTGACGTGGCAAAGATAATCCTGCAGAAGGCAAATGAACACAAATTTAGATGTGCTGTTTGGCTCTCTTTGTTGGTTTGACAGGAGGCAGCATATTGGAAGTGATGTTGGAGAATGAGTGTAGGGTCNCCCCCCCCCATCATCATCAATTTAAATTCTTTTAAAAACGTACTCATTCTTTGAAGCTTTTAGGATGCACTTTAGAAGTCCATGTGGAATAATTTTCTGCATGTCTATGCGACAGTTGATGTGAGTCTCATTGTATTTAAAATTATAGTCCTGAGATGGAACTTTCTGCTTGTTGCTTGTCTGACATCAGCTATTAAAATACAAGTAAAACTTGGCAGGTATAAATTTGAAGAAGAAAAGAGATTATGTAAGAAGATCAGAATTGTTAATATTAACTAGCTCCTTGTGGAAGAATGGTGATTTACTCTTTAAAAGAGTTCTGTTGAGAGAATAAACAAACAAACAAACCGACCAGGTATTAGGTAGCCAGTCACTTACCCACCCCTGTATTGCACTTTCTGTAGCTGTACAGGAAAAGAGAGCTGGTGCAGTGGATAGGTTATTGGCAGGGTCTGGTCGTTACATTAGCTTGTAGATTTAATGCCATCAGCAGAAAGTAACTATTAGGAAAGCCAGCCTGTATTTTAGGATAATGAACCTCTATGTTAGTTAACAGTTGGCTGCACATAGTATAATGGTACAGAATGGGGAAAAATCCAGGATTTGAAATGAGTTTGAAACATTAGTCAGCTTCCTGGAGTAGATCAAATTTGTACTTCACGTAGTTTTCCTCTCATTTATAATCTCCACAGCATCCCAAACTTTTTGTTTAGCTGGTGAAAATATAATCAGTCTAATGTATTCTCTTACTGAATTTTAAACAAGACCATTAAAACTCCTTTAACGTGCTAAAGTAAGCTTCAGAGAGGGTTTCCATTTCATCTTTATTGAACTGAGGCTATAGCACTCTTTCCCTTTGCACCACAGTGAGAGGCTGTCAATAATTCAATAGCCATGGCCTTGATGGGCCAAGGCCTAACTTAGACTTTAAACAGAGCCAAGCAGCTTGTCAAAGTGTGATGTGCTGTCAATGCCTGACTGATCTATACTGCATGAATTCTCCCTCAGCTCTTCATGTATCCCTGGGAATAAAAAGAAAGCAATTTTAGAAGTAGACCTAGTGTGAAGCACCTGTTTGTTTGGAATTTTTAATAAGGGAAAGTTGTGTGAGTAATGAAGCTCAATGAGGTCACCCTGTTTTGCTTAGAGGACCCATGCTAAAAACCTTGGTGCGTTTCCAGGGTCTTCAGGAAAAGATGTCGCGATATTTGTAGATAACTTAGTGTCTTTGAGCAAGTTCATTTAGAGCAGTACTTAGTAACTAATGACAACTAACTGTGCTTAATCCAAATTACCTATTTATATCTTTCAGTTGTATTGATATTCTACTGTTAACCCTTGGTATTGCAGTAGTGAAACTTTTTTATAGATATTTGTTTTCAGACTTTTTCCCCCATACACTAACTGACCTATGCAATACCTTCATATCCTCTCTAAATGTTCTACGTTGAACTTGCTTGTGTTTTACAGTTTACTTGGAAGCTGAAAAATTACTTGTTTTTCTAAGAAAATAGTTTAGGAAAAAAAAAATGAACTAATGTGGTAACTAGTTGTAGTCTAGTTCTCTTACACTTTACATATAAATGTAAAGGCAGACACATCTAAGGTGCCTTTGAAAAGGTATAAGAAAGATTAAATAACACTTTATGATAATTGTCTGAAAACAAACAGCTAGAATTACTTAATGTGTAACGTAGGTCCAATGCCCCCTCCACACTCAGACTGTCCTGGAAGCAACAAAGTCCCCTGCCCTTCCTCAACCAGCTGCTTTTATGGGGGAATGATGTCAGGTGGTGTGGAAAACAGCCCGGGGTAACTCAGCTCACCTGTGCTGGCTACTTGGGGAGGTGAACTCTGGCCTGGCCAGAACCAGGATGCTTTGATCAGCTTCAGGACTGTAGATAACCATGGTTTAAGATTCTGTTGTCTCAGTGTAGGCATTTGAAATTGGTCTACTTATCAACGTGTATAACTTCAAGCATCTAATTTAGAAGACATTAGCAAGGTTTCCCAGCTAGCACTCATGGCAAAAGCAAGGATTGTTTCACCTGGGGACTCCAGCAAATGGCAGAAAAGGTAAATAACATACAAGAAAAAATTACTTTATTTAATCAATATTTATTATGACACAGATTCTAAGGAGAAAGGAAGCCCTTGCTGTTTTTCCTCTTTCCCCTCCCTTTTTCTTTTTCCTTTCTCTCTTTTTTTTGCCTTCTACCCCCACTCCTTCCCCCCATCCCCCTCATTCCTGGATATTTATGGTATCTCAGGTGCTAAAAATACCAAATGAAATACTAAATGCACTCCCAGGTGAGTTCACAGACCTGAGTATCTACTACCCTTAATTCTGCACATCTTGATTTCTCTTTGGATTTTAGCATGGGGTGATAGCTGTTATGCACAGGTAACTTTTGCTATTGTAATCAGAAAAGAATGCACGAGGCTTTCTGTTACAGCCTTTTGTACAGAACCATCTAAGCCTTACAAAAGCAGAGAAGTCTGTCAGCTTTGGTGTGCAGAAGGAACCCTGTACACCAAATGTGCGGGAGCATTTCTGGAACCCTGGGTGTAGCGTAAGTATGGAAACAGCCTTATTGTACAAAATCCTTAGAAGCTCTGTATCTGGGAAACACAAGAAACTCAAATGGCTAGGTGAAAGTGAATAAAAATGAGGAGACTCGCAAACTGCTTTTGCTCCAGGGCTGGTTTTAATGAGCTTGTCCCTAATGAGTTGTCCCTGCAACTAGCTTCAGGCCTAAACAGATGAGGCAGGGGTTCTACTAAATTTTTGATGGGATTTGCACTGGTTTTATGAGAAAGCAAGCAGTAGAGAGTGCAAAGTTGTGTCATGAATCTTTTAGAGACTGGATTGTTGTCCGTCTTGTCAATAGGGATTGTAAGACCTGATTGCTAATAGAAGACATGCCACATGCTTCTTGTACTGACAAACTTGAATAAATAAGGTAGTGTATATGTCAAGGGAAGATTTGATTTGTCAGGAGCAGGGACTCAGTGACCAATATATAATGCTTTCTAAAAATGACTCTCATCATATATTATTGAATTGATTATTGAATGGTGGTGTTTACAACCAGGTATAGTCATTTATAGAAACAGGCTGTGTTTAGATGCAGGTGGTAAGGCTTACTGTGGACCACTCGGTATTCGTTCTAATGCAAAGTTGGATTAAAAAACTCCTTTGTTGCTTGTTGCTTTTATGTTCTAATACTTGTATTGGCAATTTAATTTTACTTTTTAATTATGTGGATTTCTATTTGTATTTTATTTGCAGTTTGTTAGCTCCAGAAGCTAGCTAGAATTTTATTTAGATTCTCTCAATTTGAGAGATTCTTTTTGAAGTTTACAATGTGTCTACTAATATGAAGGACTATCAACAAAACTATTTCTTAGGTTGACTTATCCAACAGGATTTTCCCAGTGGCTTTGATGGTTACAAAAATGCATGTTTTTAGCCTTTATTTCACACAGAAGAGCATTCTTTTCCCTTTCCATGCTTACAGATGTGCTGCACCCACATTGATCACATAACATGGAAATAGGCCTTGCTTTCCAGAGCTGCTTCTACAAAATTCACATCAGCTTTTCACAGCCAGGCTACAGTGTGAAAGTTTGTCTTACATTAAAATCTAGTAGTTTGCAAGTTTTGTTTCCACTGTGCAAGTGTTATTTGGTGCCATGTTATCCTTCATCCTAAATCCAAAAGGCAGCAGTACACCAGAGGGAAATTAACTCTCCCTGCTGAAACCAGGACAGTTGGAAAGTGCAGGAAAAACATAACTTCTTTAAAAATTGCTATTTTTTTCAGTTAATTAAGTTCTTCAGTTATTCTTCATGTGTAGCTTGAATCTTTGTCTTACATTTAATTTTCTTTAAAAAACAAGTACAGGTCCATGGTGAAGGGAAGATAAATACATAAACTTAGGTTTAACAAAGCTAAGCTAAAAAGTATTTGTGGGGAATAAAAATTAAAATAACTAAGATATTATTCTTTTTAAATGTAGTTACTACGTAAAGTTTAGCAACTGATTAACAGTTGCATTAGAAATCTCTCATTTTTTAAAACATAAGTGTAAATAGCTGAAACATGTTCATCAATGAATTAAAAGGTTATCATGTTCATATATATTCATCTGTCTCCATGGCATTTAATTAATTCAAATGCAAACTCATGATAAGTGAGACAGATCGGGACTTAATTTGTCATGTTTCTATTTTCTCACATCCTTACTTCTAACACCCAACATTTTTCTTATGCTGTGTTTTAATTTCATCCTTTCTTTTTTCCCTGCTGCTACTTATTTCTCCCACACATATATTATTTTTGTTGCTTCTCTCTCCTAATTCAACTCTCACTTATGCATTTATCTAATAGTCGATCTTGATAAAGTAAATAGAATGAGAAAAAAGTATGTCCAGGTGAGCAGAAGCTGTACAGAGGATGGCTAAAATGTCTTGTCAGAAGGAGTGGTGAGACAGCAAAACTTAGTATAGTAGTACAGGAGAGAAAATGAGTCAAAATACTTGCAAAGACTATGCATAGCTAAAACAAGCATTAATAAATTAAGAGATTCCTACAGTGATCTCCTTAAAAGACATTTCATATGGCATCAAATAGAAATGACAGGTCCATGATTCAAACAAGTTGATGAGCATCTGAAATTCCCCCTCTGCTCTGCCCTGGTCAGGCCCCACCTGGAGTATTGTGTCCAGTTCTGGGCTTCCTTGTATAAAAAAGACAGGGATCTCCTGGAGAGAGTCCAGCAGAGGCTACGAAGGTGATTAAAGGCCTGGAGTATCTCCCCTATAAGGAAAGGCTGAGTGAGCTGGGGCTGTTCAGCCTGGAGAAAAGACGACTGAGGGGGGATCTGATCAATGGTTATCAATATCTGAAGGATGGGATGCAGGGGGAAATGGGCAGCCCCTTCTCAGCGGGCTGTGGGGACAGGACAAGGCGCAATGCCCTCAAATTGGAGCATAAGAAGTTCTGCACCAATATGAGGGAGAACTTCTTCACGGTGAGGGTGAGGGAGCCCTGGGACAGGCTGCCCAGGGGGGTGTGGAGTCTCCTTCTCTGGAGATATTGCAGACCTGTCTGAATGCTGACCTGTGTGACCTGTCCTAGGGACCCTGCTTTGGCAGGGGTTTGGACCTGATGATCTCTGGAGGTCCCTTCCAACCCCTACACTTCGGTGAATCTGTGAATTCTGTGAAACAAAATACCAAATTACTTCTTCTCAGTGTTAGAGATGTATTGTTTTTTCCTTTGTGGAATACCAGAGTAGACCACAAACAATTTTTCTTATCAAGGTTCTAGTGAATGTCATTTCATAAAATATGTTTGAAGAGTAGTATTTTATTTTGGCCCAATCTCTAGCCTTTCAGTAAGTGCTGTGTACCATCTTCTGTCACCATTGCATTGTAGACCCTAAGTAAAGTTAGCATACTTCAAAAAATATTATTTCCAAGTCTTAGGATAGGTCACATCGTAATGCTTAATTGATCTTCCTCAGATATCCTGAATACTCTGCAAGTCTTCAACCTGTTTTATCACAGCTCTTTCTGCTGCATCTGTGTTTGTTTTTCTTACAGCTAGAAATGAAATCAAATAATTTCTGCTGAATTTGCCACGTATATGTGGTGCTATAAACAGGAACTGAATTTAGGAGATTTGGGTAAAACACTGTTTTATTCATTCAGGTAGATCATAACTACTTTGACTGAAGGGAAAGTCTGCCTCTCAGCTGACAACTTAGAATTTTCATCTCCATCTCCAAACAAATGCTTGAAAAGTCTTGTGGGAATAAAGTTCTTCAAAATTTTCTCTGGTTCAAAACCAAAATGCCAGAGAGAGGTAGGTGTCATCACAGATACGTTTAACACACCCTTCAGAGACAAAAGTAAATCCTGTAGATGAAAGAAAAATCCAAAGTTTCTGCTGGTCAGGTAGTGTCTGAAGGAGACTAAAATAATAAACTTCTATCACTAGTTTTGATTAACATTATTTTCTCAGTGTTTTCCTGTACTATTATTAGTCCATACAGTAAAAACCATAAGCACAGGAGAGTGTTCAATATATTCTCTGGAGGAGCATCACGGCTCTGAAAGAGATAGATGCAACTGTATTTGAAGGGAAAAAATTCTTCATTTGCATTAGGCCAAATTTTGGATGGGGTGATTAAGGAAGGGCAGCAGCTTCCATTGTCTGATCATGCTGGGTGCATTGTTGCTTAGTTTCATATGTGTAGGTTTGTATTCAGAGTGTGACAGGTCCCCGCTGCTTTCGGTAGTGTGTGCTTTTGTGTGTTTGACCATGTTGTGGTTTCACCCCAGCCAGTAACTGAGCACAGTGCATCCTCTCTGTCACCCCTCTGTGCCCAAGGTGGGACGGAAAAAAACCCTAAACCCTCTTGGGTTGAAATAATGACAGTTAAAAAAGGATAACAAAGGAAAAGAGGAGGAGTGGTGGTGATGGTAATAACAACAGTAATAGTAGTGGTAATAATAATAATAATGTGAGGTATAAATACATTTGCTCACTAGATGTGGAAGGAAAAACAGTAACCCAGCACCTAGTCTGTGTCTGAGCAGTGACCCCATCTCCCAGGTCGTGTTCCCAGCTCTGTGCGCAGCATCACGCTCCATGGCAGGAAGGTCCCTTTGGCCAGGCTGGCTCAGCTCTCCTGGCTCTGCTCTACCAGCTTCTTGGGCACCCGGCAGGACCTGGGAACCTGGAAACTCCTTGCCTTAGTGTAGGCACCACAGCTACCAGCGACAGCTAAAGCCACCAGCGTGTTATCAATGTTATCCTCATCCTAAATCCAGAGCCCAGCACTGTGCAGCTACTGTCTCAGCCAAAACCAGGACAGAGAGAAAAGTTTCTATTCCCTTGCTGGGTAGATGGTTTCCAAATACTTGTGTTTTTTCCTGAGCAATCTATGAGGTTCACTTTCAGGCAGTTGTGTATCAGTTTTTCATTCTAGAAGCTACATTCTCATTAGAACAAATATGTGAAGCTTTTGTAAAGCATTTTTCACTGGTGAGATGGGGTGTACCCTATTAATTGCAGTATCAAAAAGAGATCCTCTTATCTTCCTTGAAAGTTTTCATAAAGCCAAACTTAGATACCAAACTGAAAAAAACAAATTTTCAGAAGAGTGATCTTTGTCAAAGCTGCTAGTCCTTTTTTTAAAAAAAAATTACTTTTCCAGGTACTAAACTAGAAACTAAGCTGGTTTTTGAAACCTACCCTTTATTTTGAGAATAAGGATGGGTTTGCCTATACCCAGCTAAGGTAGAAATGAAGTTTACACACTGAAGATTGTTTTCTCCAATAGCTTAAGTTCTCTATGTTTTGTTTTTCCATTTGTGCCTTGTGAGAAATTAATAACCTTCCCTTATTCCCCTCTGTGACAGGTTAGTCCTCTGTGGTTGCAGGACCCTACACACAAATGTCTATGTATTTTTAAATGTCTGAGGGTATGGATGGTGGCCATTAGCCTCCTTCAGATATATCAAAGACCTGGTCGGTTTGCTTGATAGCCTGAGTGGGTAAATTCGAGTAATGGATCTGAGTTCCACTTGGTCACTGCTGTGTCCAGCCTTACTCCTTGGAATGCACCAGACATTAGAAAATACTCAAATTACCCAGCTATTTGAATAACAGCAAAAATGGGTGTTGTGGTAGTGTTTATGCAATTAGGTTTATCAACTTTATTAGCTAATTTTTCTTTCTTCCTTAGATTAGGCTCGCTGAAGAGTACACCGTAAGCATGCTGTGTACTTCATCACAGCCGTATGCAGGCTGTACCCAATACTTATCTGCTTCAGCTGAGACCACTGGCCAGACCTCCTCCTCACCTCCCAATTCCCTAATCTAATCTAACGCTGTGGGGTTTATGGGGGTTCATTTAAGCAGCAGAAGCTGTGCTATAATTGTTACATGTGCCAGCAGCGATTTGTACCATCTGGGTATGAAAAAAAAAGAGGGTAGTACTACCATGGAGAAAGATCTTTATTCTATTACTGCAGAGCGGCTGCAGAGCAATTGGAAACTGAGAAATGGGCAGCTATGTAGTTATAGTGAAATGTCAAAGTATAATGAAACAAGGGAAATGTACTGCTTCGTGATAAGAGCCAAGTTACAAGCAGGTGGCAGCAGTAAATATGTATATAAATAACAATATGGATGAAATGTCAAGGTTTCCAGCTGGCTTTGTAAAGGCTTTTCAGGAATATTATACTTAGAGTAACAATGAAGTTTGACAATTTAATACAACTATGTATCACTTCAAAATGCATATATTTACATTAAGGCTTAGGTGTCCTGAGGTTTTATCACACTTAAAATTTAGCTTCTGGCCCTACCTTTAGCTAAGGAGCCTAATACTTCGTGAAACCTCAAACCATTCTATATGTTTTATGGGAGACTTGCTTCCGCCTGACACCTTGTTATTCCGCATAATGAAACCTGCACTGTTTCTACCTGTAGATTTTGGAAAATGAATGTAGTCTAAGACAACTTGTGTATCACGTTACAGAACTATGCATGGACACCTATTTCCTCGGCAGGCCTGTAAACTTAACATGTGATGAAAAATGCAGTCAGGGTCTTTGGTGGCTATGACAGAAGATCATACAGACAGACTTTTAAAACTGGAGAGCAAAAAATGTTCAGTACACTCTTAACATTTCAGTCTCCAGACTAAAGTTCTAGCTTCCACTATCAATTCAATGATATTATTAGCTTTGAAGAAAGAAGTTCTCTATGATCAACATTATAAAAGTTTCACAATAGAGAGCATCAAAGAAAAAGAAGAAAAAGCATTTTAAAATAGATTTTTTTTTTCTTGAACATGTGGCGGTTCGTACCACCTTCTCTGAAAGAGTTCTGACAGAGTCAAATGCAGGAGGAGAAAGAATTCTGACATACACTTCAAAAACTTTCAACTCAAGTTTTCATAGTTAGGTTGCAAGCAGCCAGAAAGTCACAAACTGATTAGAAAAGTAGATAATAATGAAACGACCTCTTAATAAAGCCTCTAAAGCCAAATGCATTAATAGTTGTTAAAGAGAACTTGCATTTCATGTGCTAAGTAGAACCTTTAGAGAGCAGCATCAGCATTTCCTTGGGCTCCCTTGTGTCTCCTGAAGATAAAGAAACTTTTCATGTTTAAGTTGCATCATTTTGTAAGCGTGGGATGAGCGTATATTACAGAGATTTCAACATAGCAATATTATAGGAATAAATTAGATTTATGCCAAGAACTAGAACGTTATGCCCCATCTCTAATACTTATATCAGTATAGATACTTTTGAAAGTCAAATATTGAAATGATGAAATCCCAAGAATTAGAGATTACCAATCCTCTAACAGTAATTAATGTAATAGGTGCTGCTGGTTTGCAGACTGTGATTGTCAAAATCAGCTTAAAACCGGTTACTGAGATTTTATAACTAAAGCAAATCGCCTTATAATGCATAGTCACTTAAGCACATCTGTTAGGTTGATGTATCACTAGTTTTATGGACCTGGATTAATTCCAGAGTAAACAGTGAGCACTCTGCTGAAAGGCTGTAAACACAAATACAAGTCATTCATCTAGAAATCCCCAAGCTTAATTTGCCAATGGGCTAAGTGCCTCAAGTATTTTATCCTTTTTTGATCTAGCAAGATGTGAATATCATCCATGCTGTAATACTGAGAATGACCAAGGGGAGAAGTAGTAAGGGGTGTTTTTTTCTTTCGTTACTTACGGTTAAATTTGCTTCCTTCTTAATATTGAGGTACTATCAATCCTAAAGTTGTGCTACATGTTTGTGGAGTGTTGTGAACTTGCTAACTGTGAAATCTACAGTGCTCCGAAATGAAAGTCATCCAATGTACAGGTTCCCAACAAGGTGTGTGTGTGTATATATATATCTTCTAAAATTAACTCACATCCTTCTAGCTCCTTTTCAAAATAAGGCAGGAGTCCATAGATGAGAAGGAGCATTAATTACATTCAAGCTTTGTTTATCTCATTTTAGTCTTTCTATCCATCTCAAAATCTTAGAACAATTTGGTTTTTTAATTGAATCTTTCATTTTCATTCCTGGCCTTTGTTTTGCCGCAGAGAAAACAATGAGGATCGTGAAGATTTTGCATGCTGTTTTCAGTTACCAATACCTTGGTCATTAAGGTATTGTCAAGAAGTTGTGAAGATATTTCATTTTGGTTCAGAAATTCACACACACTGTGGACAGGTTCCAAACTCTAAAATTTGGAGCCTTTTGGTTATTTAATACATGCCAGTACTGAAAATATATTGAGAGATGTGGAAATGGCTATCAATTAATGCTAATAGTTCTTTATTAATTGTGCTAGGTAAGTCCTTTTGGTTTTCTCCTTTTCCATTATTCAGAGAGCTCATAAAACATTGTGTTTGAACTCTCTTAATCCACACAACAGCAACTTCAGTTGCCACTGGTACCCATCAAATATAAAAGCAGGGAAGTTTCTCTCTTTATCCCAGCTCCAAAATGATTGCAAAGAGCAGCTCTGCAATAAAATATTTCAGCAGGTCAGTGCTATTGCATGGAGCCTCTAGCTGACATTACAGAAAAGATTTTGAAACTGATACTAAAGATGCATAAAAATCTTTCTTATCTAGAAATGTTAGAATATCAGATACAAGATATGAAACAACGAGCCATTACTACTGAGCACAAAAGGAAGTTGTTTCAGCAGCCCTCAGAGAATTTTAAAAAACTAAACTTTTACATGTTGAAATAAATCCCTGGATGGTTATAGAAAATTTAAAGGTGGCCAAGTGCAAAAGATAATTCATTCTTAGTAGGTCAGGTGCTTTCTATAGAACTACGGTGAAAAGGGGCTTGGGCATTACATAAATTTATATGCAATAATTCCAAGATGCCATTTACACATGGCAAACTCAAGATGAAAAGGAGTCGGTGTGGGAGAAAGCAAGATTCAGCTCATTAAGTGTCATAGGGGAATTATTCTGTCTGGGGGAAATGTGGACCAAAAATTGTGAGTTCGGCCTAGCAAAAAGAGAAAAAAGTAATTTAGGTTTAACTATAATGGCATATTGATCAGTTGTTAAAGTAGACAGGATAAATCTACTGTGCAACTTTCTTAACTTGTGTCTAACATCAAGCATCACCTGTAACAGTAGTGGGTCCATGCCTAAGGAGGAGAAATGCATGACATGCTCTGTTGAGATTGGTTTGGGTACTTCAGGAGAGGAACGGATGCAGACAACAACCTTGCCCCCAAGCAATAGAAAACTTCAGAAATCTTTTCAGTTTAGAGTGTGAATTTGGAATCAGAATCTTCTTAATGTTAGGTAGAATAATCCTCAGCAATCTCAAGTCAGGGAAATTCAGAAAAATATGAATCATTATCTTAAATCCAAATGTCCATTTACATAATTTGTAGTAGCAATATTAAAGGAAATTTGATTTTTAAAAGTTAATTTCTTTCTGGGATTATGAAACTTTAGTATCAGTGATCTTTTTTTCTTTTTTTTAATTTTCCCAAATCTTGCCCAGAGGTTGTTTCTTGTCTTGCACTCTGAGGAGGAGTTAATTTATCTTTTTGGGAATTTTATCCCAGGTCTGCAAGACCTAAAATTATTCTTATCAACTGGAAATTAATTGAATTGCAATAAATAGGCAGATTTTAGTCCAGTTCTTAATGGACATCTGTTAATCAATTAGGAGTTCCAGTATCCATAACCTACAAAAGATGATTCTAATACAAACCCTGCTTTTAGGTACTCAAATTTAGCTTTGTAGCTTTCTGTATATCATAGAATCATAGAATCCTGAAATGGTTAGGGCTGGGGGTGGACCTTTAAGATCATTTAGATCCAACCCTCCCTGCTATGGGCAGGGACACCTTTCATTAGACCAGGCTGCTCCAGGCCCCATCCAACCTGGCCTTGAACACCTCCAGGGAGGGGGCATCCACCACTTCCCTGGGCAACCTGTTCCTGTGCCTCACTGCCCTCGTAGTGAAGAATTTCTTCCTAATATCCAATCTAAATCCACCCCCTTCCAATTTAAAACCATTCCCCCTCATCCTATCACTACATGGCCTTCTAAAAACTCCCGCCCCAGCTTCCTTGTAAACCCGTTTGGGTACTGGAAGGTGCTATAAGATCTCCCTGGAGCCTTCTCTTACCTATCTGTCATTTATGTGGGTAGTTATATTGTACTAGAACACATGCAGAAATGATGATTGGGCACTTCTGCTTTTAACTTGGTAGATATGGTATTTAGGGCATAAATAATAAATAAATAGCATGGATATATTTAGCTGATATATACAGTACTTCCTACTTAGTACTGCAAATTGTGTAGTGCATTAGAACCTACCTCTGACATCTTTCAAATGAATACAGCTGCTAATATAAAATAACTGGAGTGCAGATTTGTGTGTGTCATGAATTTTTATCTGTTTATATGATATTTTTATAACTAAGTATTAAATAAGACACTAACACTTCAAATTCAGTTTAAATGAGTGCAACACACAGATCAAAAGAGAAAATGCTCTCCTTAAAGGACAGGTCATTGCTTTTTCCTAGGGAGTGATCAAAGCTTGCTTCATTGAAGCAGTGGTTAAACACTGCTGCAGCACTCCGATGCTTAGGTTTCTTTTCTTTTCCATGTCATTTTGCTGTACCCCCTACAAGGACAGCGAAGGTAGACAGCTGAAGGACCTCCTAGAAGAAAGGACAGCATGTGTGGCGGAATTCCCCATGAGGTTCCATCACATTTGGTTTAAACATTTCATACTTGTATCGAGTCTCTTTTATGCTGGTTTTATGCTGATTATACCTAGAGGCCATTAAATGTTATCAGATACTTTATAGTTGCAATTTTGAATGCAAAGCATGGCATGAAATTCTTTTAAAGGGGTATGTTTGACATGAAGCATGAACGTATTAAAGTGAATGTACTTTCATAAACTCATAGAGGTTGAGGGCATCTTTTTTTTTTTGCTTTTTTAACTTTCAACTGCTGGGTGTAGTTTATGACTCTGAGGTAAGGAGTTGAGGAGGACTTTAAAATACCAACTCCTGTGATGTGTTTTTTTTCCATTTTGAATTATAAACCTGCAAAGGTTCCCCCAGGTGATCGTGTTTGTTCAGGCAGTCCAAAATATCATTTTAAGGAGTATGCTTGGAGATCTAAATCTGAGCAATCAGCTCTGGAAACGCCAGGTAGAGACGATTTAAGGCATTTCTGCATCTGACTTTGTGACCTGCTTCTCTGCCAGAAATTACTGCCCTTCCTCCCCCAACTGCAGTTCATAGGGCAGGCATACCTGTTTAACAGGGTGCTTTATACCCTGGGAGCATTAACTTAAGCCACCTTTGGCTGAGTAGTGGGCACACCACCTGTTTTACCTGTTTTTTCTATGTGTGCTTTGAGAGCAGCTGGTCCCCCAGCAGAGGATTGGGTCCAGCTGCTGGGCTGGGTACCTCTTCCTATGGTGGCACCTGAGAAGATAAGATGGGTACTCTCAGCTGCCTTGTTCAGTGGGGAGGACAAACGAACTCAGACCACTCTGACAGAAGTTACGTCATTGTGGTAGCTGAACAATGTGAGACTTTCAGGTCTAGTGACAGTCAAGTGAAAAACAGGCTGTTTCTCCTTTGTTTTGCTGTAAAATGGTGTAAACGTTGTGCACTTAAATTGTCAGTGGGGAGATTTTCTTGTGCTCTTCTTATAAGTGACAACACATGTTTGATGGGCATTCAGCAACCAGGGAAAAGAAATGTAAACCTGAAATGTAGAGAGTGGGAATCTAAATCAGAAATGCTCTGCCTGTATTCTTCTACAAGTGAGCTCTTGTTGAAAACTTGTGCAGGAAGTTATAGGGATAGAAAGACATCTCTATTACTAAAGCCAGCAGGAACCACTTTAAATCATACATCATTATTTCAGTAAAATAGTGAAGTAGTGACACAACAGTGCTCTTTTGTAGAATCAGTAATATATTTGGCTTAGGGTGCAGATATTTGCCAATATTCAGAATATATGTATCTGATGGTGTGTGATGGAGTGTGATCTAATAGAGAAGCAGGTTTGCTTTTCACTGTTGTGTGCAGGGGTTTAAGTTGTGGGAGGGAAAGGATTTTAAGCTTTTAAAAGTGAGGGCTCAGAAATCTGAGTTTTCCTACTTTCAGAGTTTCAAATGACAAGTGATACAATTATTTGAAAAATACAGCAAACATCATTAAGCAAAATTCTGTAAGTAATGCTGTTTTTACTTAGTCTCGTGAATGTTATTCTGCTCTGTTTGTACCTTTATATGAGAAATAGATTTGCAGGAATTGAACACAGAAAGAATTCTTTCCTTTGAACTTACAAACTCTTTAACAAGCACAGAAGTGCAGTAGTGCTGGTGCCACCTACAACCTGAATCTTTCCATGACAGACTCTATTAGGCTGCTTCCCTTCCTGACAGTCTTTCATTTTTCCTGTGTGTAGCATGCACCCCATTCCTTCACATTCGAGGATCATTAGCTTTAGTCACGTTCCTAGCTTATGTCTTGCTAGGTGGAAGAGGTTGCAGTTCTCACAGGTCTAGTACTTCACATCACATGGGAAGGTAGACAAATATCATTTTGTTTGGAGTTTGTCTTTGGAAACAAACTATTTAGGGACGTAATTCTGATTGCTTAAGCAAACACTAGGCTAATAAGCCTGAAGTGCTTCATACAATTGAAAGCTTCAATTCTGGGCCCTTTGTTTTTACCTCTATTTCTTTCTGTTTTCTTCACAAAGTCCCCGCCCCCAAAGGCATCTTGGAGCACTTTGTAATAAATCTTTGTTTCTCTGATGGCTGATGCATCTCCAAGTCACCACCATTACATTAATTTCAGATCTCTGACTCCACTCTTTAATGTGACCATTATCAAAGGCACACTTCAGGATGCAGTAATGCCAAGCAAAGAGAAGGGTTCACTGATGGAGGAGATGCCTCCCTTCCTGGTATGATTTTTGAGGTATGAAAGGTAGCCATCTCCTGAACAGAGCTAGATTCTGATAATTAAGTAATTTCACTATACCACGTGTCAAAAATTGAGCTATATTCAGACCGGTGACCCGGATGCAATGCTTTTCTGTTTCATTTAACCACCATTTCTTGCAGTGTCTCAGTAGTAAGACATACACTTTATTTATGATCTGATCTAGGAGAATCCTGCCCCTTACAAATTTGGCAATATTTACAATGAAAATTTCATATGCTACATTTTCTACCATGTTTTATCTAGCTCTTCTCTTTGCAACCCCAGGTTATTAAAACAGCCTAAAGCTTTGAAGTGGTTAACAAGAATTCAGCCTAACTAGGTTAAAATATCTTTTCATTAGGTTTTGCCTTTTCCAAGCAGACCTAGTTCAGTCTCAGCCTCATAAATACATCACAAAACTCTGTTGAAGTGGAAAGAAGGTAACAAGCTGTGTCTGAAAGCTGTAGGATTAAGCGCATCCAGCAAAAATACTTGACAGATCTTTGAACATATTGTTGAACAACAAAAAGAATGAAAACATCCCATCATCTGTACCCTGCTTTTTACAGTCATAGGTACATGAAAGAATGCACGTTTTGCAAATGAATTGAAATAAGATCCTATGTGACCTACCTTAATTCTAAACTAAGCCTGGAAAGTATTTTGATTAAATGGTTGACAGTATGCCAGAAGACTGGCTTGCAAGTCCTCTGAAAAGGAGATAATTATTTTTTATTTTTCCATAACTTTATAGAGAAATTAAATGTCAGGTCACACATCAACTGTATCAATTTACAGTCATTGTAGCATTTATTAGTCTCTCATAGTCATTTGCATTCTATTTTAATCCAAAAGGAGAACTAATTTTTAAATACTACATTTATACTACATTGTACCAATATACTTACAGGATCTTTCTGGAAAAATTGTGCTTGTAGATGGAAGAGCATGAATTCTTAATACATTAATGCCTCTAGTCTCTTCTGGACAAGTCCTGTAACCAGATAGCAGTCTATAGGCCAAACCCATTCCTATTCCCATTCCTTCTCAAACAGACAGCACAGGTGTCTGAGAGGAAGTGTGTGTCCTTCTTCAGCCTGGAGATTGCATTAGCTGCATGGTATCACTACTAATATGCTTGTAGTTGTTGGTTCGCTTCCAGTCTCTGTAGGATTACAGATTTCTAGTAGATCCATGTGGCAGCAAATCTTTCTGAAGCACTGCCTCTTACGGTGAGGGTACTGCGTTCTCCAGAAGTCATGCCCTCCCTCTTACCTTTCTCATTCCAGCTCAGTGCTGCAATAGCTCAAGGCACTTCAGAGGAAGAAGCACTATGTTGGAAAACAGCTACTAATTACCTGGCCCTTTTGCAGGATTTGTTCTTACAAGGACAAAGGTAGCCCTCTGACGGCTTCACTGCTGTTATTGTCATTAGGGCTATGCAGATGATGAGGAGGGGACTGGACGAAGAGAGGCTGAGGGACTTGGTACTTTTTAGATTAGAGAAGACTGAGGAGGGATCTTAGCAATGCTTATAAATACTTGAGGAATAGGGTCAGGAGGATGGGGTCACTCTGTTTCCAGTGGTGCCCAGTGACAGGACACAAGGCAAACGGCACAAACCGGAATATAGGAAGTTCCATTTAACCATGAGGAGGATCTTCTTTCCTGGGAGGGTGGCAGAGCCCTGGGCCAGGCTGCCCAGAGAGGTTGGGGAGTCTCCATCTCTGGGGACATTCAAACCCTGTGCTCCTGGGCGCTGTCCTGTGCAGCCTGCTCGAGGTGATCCTGCTCTGGAAGGGGGTTGTGCTGGATGATCTCCAGAGGTCCCTTCCAATTCCCACCATTCGGTGATTCTAGGATTCTGTGAGTGTCACCATCCATGTTTTTACTTTCACTTTTGTATTGCTTTTGAAGTTGATGCACTTCACAGAACAAACCCATGGATTCTCTAGGCTGAGAACAACCCATAAATTATGTAGATGTAAACTGCTGAACTAAAAAATGAAAGGGAAACATAAAGGCTGCAGAGAAGGAACAAAGGTAAAGATTAAGATATAATATAATTGTTACAAGTTAGACCAGTGGCTTTACTGTCTATTTTATATTGGGTTTTTTGTTTGCTTGGCTTTTTTTTTAATTTCATGGAAATCATTATTTACCTTCATCAGTCCATAGTTACTTATTTCTACATAGTTTATCTAGTTTTGCCCAAAGTTCACACAATGTGTATAAGGAGTGTTTGGGTTGTGGATATTTTCCTAGGACTAGCAATATAATGTTTAATAACAGTAAAAATGTAGTTCAAGACAGTGACCTAGTCCTATTGAGAACCAAGCACTTTGTAACTTTATTTATTTGAGTTTGACATGAATATGTTCCTAATATCTCAAGAACCCAAAATCACATATATTAAAATCAGATACCCATGACAAGAAGTCCAGACATGCTTACCTGTTTATAGAGGATACTGTGAAGTGTGGAACAATAAGGATTGCACTGAACTGCAAATGTGGCAGAATGGGAATGACAGTGAAGTCCTGAGCTTTTTCTGTGATGAAAAACTCTTCCTTAATGCTTCTGCATGAAGGGTGTCATCAAACACTTGACTGTGAATGGTGATGAACTGGTTCTGCGTACCCACTGGAACTACTTGAGTTTCAGCTGTATTTCACAGCAGTTGAACAAACCAGTCAGCAAAAATATGTCACTGTATTGAACCAACATGCGAGAAGATCTGTGTGTGATCATATATGATACATCTATATAAAAAATGTTCCATGTGATGTGTTCTGCCTTAGTACTTCTGCCTTTGTGCATTGTTATGGGATATGACACGGTGTGGGAGATGCTACAGCATCTGCTTTTGGTTTCTTTTTTATGATTTTTTCTGTGGGAATTGTTACTTGCTGCCTATTGAAGTTAGAATGAGATATCACTAATGCTCTTAGAACATTCTGCAGGATACTGTGAAGTGAGAGCTAAAAGCATAAGAAGGATTTAATTTTTTTTTTTAAATAAACGTTTTTAAAGGTATTGCTTGTAACTAGCCAAGGTTACCCTTTTGTAGTGCTTTTATTCCCTATGTACATCACTGTCTATGAAGTTTATTTTTTAAAAAAATGCATAATTTGGCAAAACTTTCTGGCAAAATTATTTTTCATTTTAAAAAATAGTTACAACCTGAAGATGTTTTTTCACATGAATGGGTGAAAAATATTTTAGAATATACTTTAAAATTATTTAAAGGTTTTTACTGGAAAAAAGTGATCTATTACAGTAGAAGTTATGATCTAAAAATATTTGGATGTAATTAATTTTAAAATTTTTTGTAAGATAAGTGTCTTTTGTTCCTGAGGTCTCGACTAGGCACATGCCATTTACTAGGAGAGATTGCATCTTTCTGAAAAAAATAACTTCTGAGCTGAGAGATGCCATAAGTCTAAGCAGGAAATTGCTTCATTGGAAAACAGAAAGGGTTTTAATCGTTGTGTTTTGGGCATAGTAAATATTTAGGTCTTAGGCTTTGTTCGTGCTGCTGTGGTGCCACTTCATACTGTAAAGGACAAATGTGGGGCACTTGCAGGTGTTTCTTAAGTCTAAGTTTAAGCTAAGCTGTCCACATGGCTTTGACAGATCAATGGTGCCTTCCAAACCCAAAGAATGAATAGTGAGTATTTCTTACCCATGGTCTTGCCTCCCTGGTGGCTTTATCAGCCAGGCTTTTCTTGAGGAGAAAGGCTGACCTCTTCCTGGTGGGTGGGAGGCTTCAGAGGAGCACAGAGCTGACCAGACCATGGCCTTCCTTCGTGGCACTGAACCCAGTACCTTACACATCGCAGTTCTGCTCCAGACAGACTGATCTCCTGCTGAGTGCTATTTACACCCACTCACAAGTATCATCTGTCATCTAATCCTAGATGTTGCTGATAGATTAAATTATTTCAGCTGTTAAATCTGTTTGCTATTAAGCAATATTGTACTATTAGTGTTGACTTACTGTAGTAACTCCACAACGTCCAAAATCTGCTGTGGTTGCTCTATTTCTCAGCCAAGATAAAGTGATTTAGCTGGGCAAAACCTGCTAAATCTGAGTAGAAGAAACAATGTAAATGAAAGGCCAGTAGTATAGATTTTTTTATTTCTTTTTAATTAGTAGGTAAATATGGACATCCTGTTTATTACGATTTGCTGATTAGATTCCCAGAAGCCTTTCCTACCCTGGTGACCCAGGTCAGTGTATCTTTATTTGCTTGCTTTACATAGAGAGATAACTTGAATTCCTTGGATGAATCTGTAGGTGTCACTTGAAGTATTTGAAAAAATAGCCTTTCTAGTGCAAGGTGTCATTTCTAAAGAGTATATATCTGGGTGTTATTAAAAAAAGTGGTTTAAATTGGAAATAATTCTGGAAAATAGCAATGCCATGCAAGTTCATCTTGTAGGAGCACAATACTTGTTGCCTGAAAATAGGAGAATGTTGAAAAATGAACTGATTTACTCATTTGCCTTAAAGTTTAATCAAATTAATCCTACAGTAAACCCCATTATTTCTCCAATGCTCCACCTTCCCCCTCTCCTGCCTGGTACAGTCCACTGCGTATGATGCCAGCAAGCTGTGTTGCCTTTCATAATTGCATAGACCTTTCCTCTCAGGATGGTCATGTGGCAAGTGCTGTAACTGTTTATCTAGAAAAATGGCATTAAAAATGTCATTATGTCTTTTTTTTGTTTGTTTGTTTGCCCGTTTTCAGCTTTGTCTTTTATAGTGAATAAGCAGAGCGAAACAAGGAGAGGAGCCAGCTCCAGGTGACTGGCCAGCTGCCTGTGGATCAGCACCAGAAAGTGCTCCACAGATTGCAATTTGAAACCCATTAATATAATGGATAAAGTCTATGAAGCATTTTAAAACCTCCCTTGCTTATAGTGCTGCATTTTATAAGCTAGGTGACATCAAAAGAATTGGTTCTGGCTCAGACCAAACTAATAAAAATGGATAAGGCTTATTTTTATGCTGAATATCAGTAAAAGCATGTGCAGAAGATTACATTTAACATTCTGGCTTTTGCCCAGCGCACAGCAATGTCTATCTTATCCCCATCCATCAGAACAGAATTTGATAGGTTTGGAGAACCCAGATTTTTGTCTCCTATGGAAGCAGGACTTGGACTTACGTGTAGATCATATGAACATAATGTTGCTTACTCTCAGTGTTATGTTTCCTTGAGCAACTGTGGCAAAGATTGTGTAGTTAGGTGCATCATTTACACATGGCACTAAATGGTTAATAATTAAAGCTGGTGGAAAGCACTAAATGTTGTTGTTATATCTCACTGTACAAGGAACAAATGGAACAAAGTGGGGAGTCTGGCCAATTCCTGAAGTCGGAGAGAAAACAGTTTCTTTCAGAGCCCAGTAAAAATCACACGTAGTCATTTCTGTGCCTATGCAGCTTTAATTATTGTCAATGTTTCTAGTCACCACATGTTTATTCAAAACTGATTTTTTTGGTTCAGTAGTCCAGCCTGTACCAGCATTAGACTCCAGATCTCAACAGCATCCTGTTTATTCTGATCTAGCTTGCCTGACTGACTCCCCAAAGATAAAATTCACTAAGTGAACTTGACAGATTCCAGGCTGTCTCCATATGGCAGGGACTGGGCTGCAGCATCTGAATCTGCCTGGGATTTAAAAGCTGCTCTCACCTTATTAAGATGGCAGCAATTACATGTGAGTCAAGTTCGCAGGGGCTTGTTTTCATTCTTTTGGCCTCTGCTTGAGGCCAATCCATACCTTTTTTTTGTGTATGGGAATTAGAGTGGGACCAGAAGGATGACTTTTTTTTCCCAAACAGGACTTATACCAGGAAGAGATTGGAATTGAAGTGCATCTGTATTTCAGTTGTTGACAATTTTTTAAGAGTAGTGTATACAGTTTAGGCTTAGCAGGTGCTAAATGGACCAGACCACAAGAGATTTCTGAAAAAAGTGATGAAATGGGGTGAATTTATTTACTTTCTTCCCTTTTGCCTTTGTGTAATAATTGCTTATCTGTTCAGTTGGGGTTTTTTAGCTTCATTAAAAATGTTAAACCTATATTGTGGAAATATCAAAACATTGAGTTTTCCAAACTAGATTTCAGGGAGCTTGTCTGGGTATTCATATCAGCTGAGAACCTTCCCCTGCATGTTTAAATCTGTGCTGTGTGTGGCAGATAGCCAAAATCAGTCACAAAAAAAGGGGTTGTAAATTGACTGAATATTTGTGAAAGAAAATATTACTGGAATGACATGCACTACACATAAAATTAAATATTTGTATTTTTCATCTTAATCAGCTTTGATCAAAAGCTTATCATTATAAGATTGTTAAAAATCTTAGCATTAGATCCATTCTCTGACTTTTTTTTTTAAAAACTGAATTCAAAGGATTAATTTACTCTGGTAGGTTTAAACAGATCATCCCTCAAATGACAACTTTAGCAAAAAGAATTTAGAAAATGTACACAAAATATCTTAAGTGGTTAGTGCTTGTTCTGTACAATATAGACACTGTAAAAATAGTGTCTTAAGAAGATTGAATTAGTAATGTATTGGGATTGATGCAATTGTAGAAAAAGTTACATTTTTCAAAGAAAATGGCAGTAGAAGCAGAGATTTCCTCAGCTTCTCCTGTTGCTGCCTGCTACTTCTCAATAGCTATTTATCAATAGCATGTGCATACTTGAATGAGAAGTTGAGATTGAACAACCCGTCTGAATTGGCTTTGTTACATCATCTCTGTCCACTTTTCATAGTCCTGAAGTGGAAGGTCATGGTCTGATGTCATACTTTCAAATAAAGTAAAAAAAAGAAATGCTTTTGTGAGTTAAACTTTGTATTTAAACTAAAAGTGACTGAATGGCACTAAACCAAGCAATGATATGTCATCATCTTGCCTTACTGCTTTTACCCTTTCTTTGAGAAAGAGATTTTTTTTTTTTCCTTCTATTTTTCCCCACCAAATGCTGGTTTTAGATTTGGGAGTTAGTTTCTGTGGAGGCTCTGAATCAAGCAACAAGGTTTTCTGATTATCTGTGGATGTCGACGGTCCTTCCCTTGCATCCTTTTCATAGCAGGAAGGAAGGATCTTCTGGTGGGACTATTTATTCAGTGCTACAGTCTATTCTGGAAGATAAACTCTTGAGGATCCTTTGTTCAGCATTTTGACACTCTCAGTTTGTGAAAAACTGTGATTTTTCTCTCAGATGTTGCACACTTAGTTCTTGGGAATCATCTGCATTTTCCTGAATATCATTTCTCATGTTTTTTTAATCTGCAGTTTATTTGCATTTAGCTGTCGATTAGTTTGTGGCATTAAATCACTCATTTGTTTTCTGAGGAAAACTTGCCGTTGCTTTCTTTCTTGTATACTGTGCCAAAAATTACCATTATGTCTAATAATAATTAAGCCAGGAACAACAGGACAGCATCATTCCCATGTTCCTCACAATGCACTTAGGGGTCTTGTGAACTCATGGATATGAAATGCCAACCAATTGTTAGTATGGAAGATAATGTTCCACAGATATTTTAAAGGCAAAACTTCACATCTCTGAATAGAGACCAAATTCCCACTCAAGGATTTATAATAAGCAAATAGGTGGAATTTTTATCTTAGATGTAGTACAATTATCTCTTTCATGACATCCCACTTTCCTGATGTATGTATTGCATGAAGGAGGTGTTACAGTCTGGCTGAAGCACGCGGTACAGGGTGTATTAATGTGTAGGAAGCATCTTTGAGGAAGGAGCCTTTAATGTTGCATTTCCATAAGAAGGCAGGTAAGTTTGATTTTTAATGATACGCTGCAGTCGTGTTGTTAAATCTGTTACAAAATTCACAGCCGTCTGCCTTTCGGAGCAGTTGTAGCAGATAAATGCAGGGCCTCACATCTTGTTCTACCCAAACCCATTTTAGAATAAAAAGCCATGGAGTTGCCTTTATCTTTTCTTTTGACATGTGTCTTGTGTGTCATGGATGTTTTTTGAGATGAATCATTTGATGCTGCATTTATTTATGCATCTTTTGCACTTGTGAGGTGAGCATCTCTTTAGTATTAATTTTCTGTTGTATGACTGAGCAGTAGTATTTCTTCATCTCACCAACTTAACAGTAAATTGAAATCCACTCTTTGATTGAGCTCTTAGAAATTCCTTCCCCACTAAACCTGGATGTTAGTGACCAGGGAATAAAATGAAATGAAATGAGCAGGACGGGCAGCTCAAGCTCCCTCTGTAAACATCTGGATTGGCTCAATTGCCCCAGTCTATTCTTACACCAGAGCTGGCAGAAGGAAAGGTGCGAGAGCTCTTCATCTGCATCAAGGCAAAGTCTTAGTTTGAGTTGCTGATAAAGACATTTGAAGTTGTCTTGAGAGTGGTGTTTTTTTCGCAGAAGCTTATGGGGGAGTGTTCTGGCACTTAGAGGATTGTGTGTTTATTCTGGTCTGGAAGGGCTGTTAGCATTGCACAGCAGAGAGCAAAAGAGCAGGTTTCAGTGCTGATCTTCCCAACATGATTGAAGGATACTGTGTGACTGAGCTACAACATACGAGTGATCGCGATGGCCGTTGGTTTATCACAGTGGTTTGTAAGATCTGGAGTATTTCATTCCCCTTCTTTTTCCATTATGTGTTATTTTTAGAACATGGCAATATTAAATAACAATCGGTTTATGCCCTTTTATTTAAAATTAAACTGAAGGGGTGCATTATGTAATAATGAGGTACCAAGCACATGAAAATTACCAGTGTCAGGGGCTAGCTAGCAATGTACAGCACGCAGGTGTAGATTATGATTTACTTTATTGCCATTGTTTGAGAATGACATTACCTGTAAAGGTTACCTTGGGGTATAATATTTAGGAGAAAGAAATTGTCGGGTTTTTTTTTATTTCAGGATTTGCACCTGTGTCTGAAATACAAACTTCACAAATAAATAAATAAATACATAAATTCCTTGATTCACACTCTCCTTTTAGAGTTGTGCAAATCTATATTGTCTGAGTTAGGCGAACACAGAGGAAAGAAAATAAATACACCAATCCCTATTGTTAATTAAAAGTAAATGGTAGTAGCTCTGAGATTGTGTGGTGGGGTTCAGTAAATTCAGGAAGAAAGCCCTGGGGGTGCTGGTTGGGTAATCTTCAGAGTCTTTGGAGCCTAGCCCCACACTGTGCTGACATCTGGTAGAATACAGCAATGAGGTGGAGCAAAAGACGAGAGCTGCTGCTGCTTTGCAGCTACTGTTGTACCCAAAGGTGCTGCAGCAAGTGCTTAACAAATTGGCTTTTGACATGGTCTGAGTGCCCTGAATCTATGGGTTGCTATCCAGCAGAAGGAAGCAGTTCCTGATAAAATACATCAAAGTAGATTGTACCAGATTTTGAGATTACAAAAAGTGGAGGAGTCTCCTGAGAATCGGTGTCAGTGGTGGATACGTTTCATCATGCAGAGATAGGGCGTGGAGCCTCCTTCACCTTTTTTTTTTATTTTCCCAAAAGTGGTGATAACATCTAATTCTCTCACCAGTTTGAGTCCCTTTGGCATCTCAGTGTTGAAGGAAGAGGGCAGTTCCATGGAGTGCTTCAAAATGCAGTTGCTTGAAAACTCAGACTTTCATGATGGCTTCTGCAGAGTAAATTTTTGTGGGCTAGTAATCTCAAATTGCTTCAAAACAGCAAGTCACTCACTCCCAGTCAGGTATGGAACCAGACTTACACATTTCCAGTGAGCAGTGGCTCAAAGACAAGAGCTGTGCTCAAGAAACTGGGCCCTGTTGCCTTCTGGTTTACATTTTTGCTTCAGTTTTCTCTTCTGTAGAGATATTAGCAAAACAGTTTGCTATATTTGGAATGCCAACGGCAGTCAAGTTACATCAAAAGACAGATCTATTATTAAATTGACAGAATGTCAGTGACAGAAATCAGCTATAACTTGTTCTGCATGTCATTAGCCGGAAAAATCACATGCAAATTTTTAACATTGATCAAAATTCCATTTCTCACTGATTTTTGCTGTGCTAGGCCTAGGACAGAATAAGAAATTATTCTTGGGTGTAGTTTAGTGTGCAACAGAAATTGCAGTGCTTGAAGCCAATTTTACCTCATGAGTAGCTTGTGCATTCATTTCTCCATTAGAAATCATGTTTACTTAAATTAGTGAAACCTGGGTGAGGTCTTCTTACATTTAAAAGAGATTTCCCACATATCTGGGTTTGATTGTCATATCCCTTGGTGTGCTTGTCCAAATCCTACCCACACGCCACTGTGCAGATGAGGCACTCCCACATAGTCGATGTTCTGCACAGAAATCATGAAACGCCCAAGCAGCCTTTTTTTTTTCCTTTTCTCCACTTTTAACAAATGGGAGTCCTAAAAAAAAAAATAAAATATTCTAAGGAAAGTACAATCCTGCCCACCAGCTGAGGAGGAGAATGCAGGGGCACCTTTAAAGTATTATATAGAGTTACATAAGCTTGTAGGAAGAAATGAAGCAAAAATGGCAAACTTTTGCCACAGCCTTAGAAAGTTGCAGGCTGGTTGAGACAGAAAATAAACTAGTACATTCTCTTAAGATACTGCTTGTAATTATGCCAATAAGAAACTGCCACAGACTTAGCTGGCAAACCTCTACACCCTTGACTGGAGAAAACAGCAATGATAAGACCAGGGTAAGAATTGTTAGCTCTTAATACTTTTCCAGAGCATAAGCTAAAATTATATTGTTGGAGATGATACTTTTCACAGTCATAGTGAAACCGACATGTTGGTGGCTGTTCATTTGCAGTTCTCTGGATTACAGAAGCGGCAGTTCTCTGGATTACAGAAGCAGCTCTGCTCTGTTGGCCAGCCCCAGGTGAGATGGGTGCAGCTCGCCCACCTTCCATGCTGCCCCCACTCTTTCTCTGCCTTCTGACAAAAACTTTTGTCACGGGATCCCTTTGCAAATGTTTTTAGTGTCCTGTCTCAAGAGCAGCTTTGTCTTGGACCCCAGGAGGTCTTACATGCATATTCATGAAAAGAGAACTGTGTGCAGGGGAGTTTGTAATCGTTTGGGGTTTAAGGTGGTAGATGTAAAAATATACATGCATCACAAATTGCTGTTTTCCATAAAAATTCTACATTTAAAAAACAAAACCTAAATCAGTGCCATCAAGAGAATCTAATGTCAAAGCTCAAACTAATGTTTTCAAAACCTTCTTTGTTCCCTTACAATTTAAAGTAGTCATATGAGAAGCTAGATCCTTTTATTTATGTGTTGTACTCTTATATTTTGTTCTTCTTAGTCAAAACGAATTAAAAATGACTGAGAGTTTGCTGTTTTGTTCTTCATAGTTCAGTGATTGGTTTCCATATGTTGAAATAAGTAACTGAAATAAGCCATCTGTTTCCTTTGGAGTTAAAAGCAATAGTATTTTCATTAGTGTTAAGCATTTAACTGATACCTTAAAAATAATTTAGGCTAATTTTTTCCTTTTTGGACATTATTCAAATAATAATATTTTATATTTTAAAAATCTATACATAATCTTTATTGTTCATATTTGAGGAATTATTTGCACTGGGAAATCACCTAACTCAGAGATTAAAAATGCATCTGGTACATGAACTTGAACAAGAAAGCCTCACCTAATGAGCTGAGTGGGATGTCAGCAATGTGTAGGCCTTATTCAGGCCTCTGTAGAAAATCTGTCAAATAAATGTGATGAGCAAAAAACAAATTCCTGTTTTAACATAGCTAAAAATTAGGAAAACATTTACTTTATCACTTGAATTGGAAGTTCTGTCTGCTCCTCACTTTTATTCATGACAGTGCAATTTCACTGCTGAGTTTTGGATGTTATTGATACCATCAGCTTGTTCCTGGGAAAGTCATAAAATCCCGAGTCAGGTCACTTGGCAGTCAAGTGGAAGTGAAAACTGCTTTTCAGCTATATTGTATTGCTTTAAATTGCAAATGTCTTTGTGTTTGCTTCAGGTGTTTCTTTTGTTTTGTCTTTAATCCTGCTGTTGCTCTCTCTGTGTTAGAATCGAAGATTTATATTTCTTTGACTGTTTAATGTTTTCTTTCATCACTTTCATAAATAGTAATGACTAGCTTATGTATATCCAGGGAAGTAAGGCAAAAAGCCCTGGAGTATGCCAAGTCTGAAAAAAATTTAAATTAGCGTATCCAGTGCTAGAAGAAGAGGAATTAAAGTACTTACCAGTTAACCACAAGCCAAGAATGTTTTCATTTCTAACAATGGCTTGGTAGATACAGCTGAATCTAGCCTTACTTGTGAAAGACAATGGCAGGCGTGTGGTTCAAAGGAAAAGGTTTCAGCGTAATGAAAGCTATTTAGCATGTTATTCCAAATTCACAGAAAGGCAAATCTTTGTTCCAAGGTGTGCATCATTTCTGTTAGGGGAATCCTGCCATTTTTAATGAACGCTTTTCTTTTTCTCATTTCTAATTAGCTTCAGCACTCAGGTTCCAGAATGCTAGCCTTCAACATTGAGGTTTCTAATGGTAATAAAGCACTTGAGGTGGTATTTAATTAAAGTAGTGTGGTGATAGGGAAGACCTGAGCGGGGCTGAAATGCTAATCCTTTCGTATTGCTCAGTGTCCCATTGCGATTGTGATTGATGAGTTGATTTCTCTTTACAACTTCATTTGCATCATGTGGTAATACCCACAGGCAGAGGTGCTGTGTATTTCTGGATGAGAGCTCACCATTAGTACAAGCTAATGTGTTAAATGGGGTAGAGGTAGGGTGGAGAGCTCTCATAGCTCTTAAGCCGTCTATTAAATAACTGGTTTATCGTGGGGGATGTGACTCCCAATGTAAATGCTAGTGCTGATAATATCTTTATTTTTGCCTGGAAAATGCGCATCCCCCCACCCACTGTCCATCCTACCTTTTCCCTCTCCTGTTTACCTCAGTTACTATGTTAAAATGTTCACAGCAGGCAGTGGCTGCTGTGAGGAAAGGCTACAGAGATTTCTTTGCTTCTTAGAGAATCAAATTGGTCAGGACTTTCTCAAATACGTGCTCACTTATCACTGGAATTCTTTGTTTCTGAAATTCTGACTTCAGTTCAAAACTTTTGTAGTGGCAGTGGTGGTTCTTGTTTGGAATGAAGAAGTTTTTAGCAGGACTGTCCAAGCTTCTTAGGCCATCAGTCTGCTTGCACAGAAGGATATGGAGCCATCACCACTCTGCCCCTTAGAATTGGCTTTCCTGTGAAAAGTTCTGGGTTGCTCACATCTGAATAGATCTCCATGTCAGTGTCAGGTAATATAAGCATTTACCACGATTAATTTCTACTGGGTTAGTATAGTCATATTAGTATAATATATTTGCTCTGGTGGTGGAGGAAGACAGCAGTACCCTGGGCTGTATAAAATGGAACATAGACAATAAAGTGTTTGTCTCTCTTTACCTCACCTCCAGTACAAGAAAGATGTTGATCAACTGAAGCAGGTTCACCAGAGGTCCCCCCAGCTATTTGTGTGCGGGACTAGATTCCCATGTGGTAGCAGGGTAAGTGAGCTGTACTCATTCAGTCTGGAGAAGAGAAGGCTCCAGAATGACCTAACAGCAGCAGAAAATGGTGGGATCCAGCTCTGAGCCCCAGAGTCTGATCACAAAACTAACCCAGCTTTGAGCAGGAGGTTGGGCTAGTGTCATGGCTTATGCCCCCAAGAGTGGGGTTAAGCAATCTCAACTTCCACAGCCAGGTAATTTTGAAAAAAAATTTTGACAGCTGATATATGTTGTCTAAATTGTGATTTAAAACTACTTTCTTAGAGTTTATGTTAGATAATCCAGTGTAGTGTGGATGTGCAAACCTCTCAAATATTGTCTGCAGCCCTAGGCTGCCCCACCTATTGCCTCTGTCCCTTCAGGGAGAGAACTGGCCTAGCCGCCACTTTCTACTTGTTTCTTTCCTGCCTCTTTAGTGAATAGAATGCTCTGACTGTTTTGGGGTTTAGATCAAAGTATTATTGAACCTAAAGAGAATGGAAGACAGATTTTAAATCTATGTAAAATAACAAACCATCTTACATGTGCACTTGTATAACCTAAAGGCTAATCATCCCTTCTTTTGAGATATTAGGCAGATTTCTATTTTCCAATCACCCCCCACCCCAATCTCTCAGGTTAAGTATTTATTCCTTTGTGGTCTTTCTCCTCATGTGAGAGAATGAGTGTTTTCGAGCTAGCAATGGTATTTGTTTTTCTGAGTTGGCAAGGGGTAGACCTTTCCAAATCTCGTGGTCTCGGCTCACATTTGAAAACAAATTGGCAAAATGAATGGGTCTTACAAAAAGAATAATTATTGCATATTTACCTAATTACTGGTGAAGGGATATTCCTGAATCACTGTTCCCTACCTTGCTTGTTTTCCACAAGCCTGGTGTTAAATGGAAGGAGCACCTGGGCAGATCATTGCAGAAATGGCTGTGGTGTTTTAAGAAGCTACTGGAGGCTCACAGTTGAGGCAGCAAAAATATATGTGCCCAGGCTTCATGTGGTTCAATGGAGAAGTGGGTTGCATATACTGAGCCGTTCTTGGGGTCTGAAAAGCCAAACCAACTGATAGTGCAGATGTGTGTAAGGGGTTCCCGACTTTTTTCTGAGCTTGCAGATGGTGACATGTTGGGCATTATCATTTCTTGGCTAATCCTCTGACTGCAAAGTGCAGTATACTCATAAAAACAGTATACATCCCCACATTTAATCTAACCTAGTATCTGACTAACTAGGTAATACTTAGTGCAC
The DNA here is from genome assembly GCA_013400835.1 of Zapornia atra. NCBI lineage: Eukaryota > Metazoa > Chordata > Aves > Gruiformes > Rallidae > Zapornia > Zapornia atra. The sequence goes on along the minus strand of VZTU01024471.1, from coordinate 39,982 downwards.
TGTAACAATGCTTCAACTTGACTCTTCTTGCTCAGTTCAGTAGCTTAGAGTTAAAAAGCTTGTAACAACTTATGCAAGGGAAAAGTGCTGATACGTGAATGAAGGAATACATTCAGCAGAGTATCTTCATGGAACGTAGTTATTTCAAAAATGAAATGCAGCCTTGTGCAAAGAGTCTGCACAAATTGCCCTATTATTTCCAAATACTTGGAATGCTTTGTCATGTACAGCAACATGCACAAAGTTTGGATTGTATTTGAATATAAAAACTTCTAAGCCTAGTGCACTGTTGTTCAGAGGAAAGGACTTCCTTGTTGGAGACCAAGCTCTGGGTCTATTTATGTAGGTAATTTCTTGAAAACATCTAAAATTTGTCTTTTGCTTCCATGGTCACAGAGAAAACATTGCAATTTCTGTGAGAGGCACGTCTGTCAGAGGTGATCCCGTACAATAAGGTTTCCTGGGAAGTAGAAGTTACATACATGAAAAAAGAGATTAGTTCAAGATAATTATTTATGACTATTGGTATCACATCTAGTATGGTTTTTCAGGAGATACTCTGATGATAGTTAACTGAGTTAGTGGATTGAGTAGTCTGGAAGTAGAAACTGGCAATATACACAGTTATGTATATCTTCTGATCATTTTATATTTATGGCAGATATTTTTTGTGCTCCTGAAAGCATATGTAAAATCTAGTTTTCATATAAAATCTGGTGGGATATTTTTCTAGATTGCAGTTAACATGCAGCTGTATGTACCTGGCAAATGCAGTTGCAGAGGGTTTTGTAGGGGCCACGTTAATAATTCTTTTCTAATACTGAAGTACTTTATTCCAAAGCTCACTGTTATTTGTAGCAGTAGAAATCATCACATGATTTCTAAATAAAACCTGACTCATATTTTCCAAGAAAAGGACAGAGATTATTTTAAAAACTTGTGGACAAATAAGAGAATTTGAGGACCTGCAAGTTACAGTATGAACAGGGAGTTCTTTACACCAGAAAGTTGCATTGCTTCTGAGAAAGCTTACTTTCACTGTGGTTTATTGTCAGATGCTCTGCTTTTAGCTTTAAACTATTTGCCTTTTGACTTTGTGTAATTCTTTTGAAAGAAAGCTCTTTTCACTTAGGTTAATGTGAGCCACCGTGTACTGGGCTGTGTGGGACAGTGCAGGGTTTGCAATATCTTGCTGATTTATTTATTTCTACTGTTTTAAGTGGAATGGCTGGTGAGGGTATTCTTTCCAATTAACAGAATGTAGGATGTTAGCCAACACATCCTAGTAGTAAACTATGCTTTTGAATTTCTGGTTTATGTATGTAAGAAATGGAAGCAAAATGTATTAAACTGTTGAAAGCAAAGACATACAGAATCAGGATTTAAGTTCAGGGTGTCTTCACCCTAAGTCTCACTTTGCTGCATAGAGCAATAGAGACTTTTAAAATATGTACTGCTTATATTGTTTGGATTAATGTCATATTCTCTGTTTAATTGCAAGTATTTTATATCATAATTTACTTGCTTCTGAAGCGTGTGGGGGGTCTTGAGTTCAAGTTATTTATCTGGTGTTCAATCTGTGTTACTGAAATGAAGTTAAAATCATAATTTGAAAATTTTGGTTTATAATCCTTATTAGCAAACAATATTTTCTGATTAATTGACTGTGCTTCATAACTCCCCATTGAATTTGGTTCTTAGTTGGATACCATGAACATGTGCATCTATATGTTGGGGGAGAAACCAAGACTGAACTTGGTGCACATTGCCTTTCCTAATCGCTGCTTGTAGTTATTGCAGACCCCTTTAGTGGAGGATTTGAATCTTTTTCACCTTTTGTTAATTTAAATTAGCTCACTGCTTTGTTGGGTTTGGTTTTATTTTTCTATTATTCTTCAGGACTGTAGACAGTGGAAATACTAATAGTTGTACAAGTAAAGAATCCATTTTAAAGGCTGAACATATCTGTTACTAAGTGAAGTCACTTTACCAGCAGTGAACCCAGGTTCCCAAATACCTTTTCACCCTTCAAATCCTGCATCAGTTGGCTACAATGGCATCTGGAATAAATGGAGGGGGGAGAGAGGGGGTTAGCCCTGGATGAAGGCCAGGTGACCCTCAAAGCTGCTCAGTCACTCTCCCCCTCAGCTGGGCAGGGGAGAGGACATATAATGAAAGGCTGGGGGTTGAGATAAGGGCAGGGAGAGATCATTCAGAAATTACTGTCATGGGCAAGAGGGGCTCAACACAGAATAAAATACATCTAATTTATTACCCAATGAAAACAGAGTAAGATAATGAGAAATCAAATCAAATCTTAAAACCTCTCTTCTTCTCAGGCTCAATTTGATTCCCCATTTCTCTCCCTCTCCCCAAGCAGCACAGGGGGACAGGGATGGGGGTTTCAGTCAGTTCCTCACATGCTGTCTCTGCTGCTCCTTCCTCTTAGGGGAGGACTCCTTACAGTCCTCCCTGGCTCCAGCATGGGGTCCTTCCCATGGCAGATAGTCCTCCACGAACTTCTCCAATGTGAGTCCTTTCCCATGGGGCTTCAGCTCTGCACCAACTGCCCCAGTGCAGGTCCCTTCTATCGGGTGCAGGCCTTCAGACCCAGACTGCTCTAGCCTGGTCACCCACAGAGGCATGAGTCCCCTAGCAAACCTACTCCAGCTGGGCCTCTCTCTCCACGAGCTTCAGGTCCTGCCAGGAACTTGGTCCTGCACAGGCTTCCCTCTGGGTCACAGCATCCTTCATGTATCTCCACCTGCTGCAGCATGGGGTCCTCCATGGGCTGCAGGGAGATAGCCTGCCTCACCAGGGTCTTCTCCAGGGGCTGCAGGGGAATCTCTGTTTCAGTGCTTGGAAAGACTCCACGCTCCCTCTTTCTGCACTGACTTTGGTGTCTTCAGAGTTGCTCACATCTTCTCACTCCTTTCTGTGGTGGCAAAAAGCGTCCACTTGCGCTATTTTTCCTTCTTATCTCTGTTACCCCAGAGGCACTGTCATTGTCTCTGATGGGCTAGGCCTTGGTCAGCGGCAGGCCCATCCTTAAGCTGGCTGGTATTGGCTCTGTTGGACCTGGGCGAAGCTTCCAGCAGGTTCTTGCAGAAGCCACTCCCACAGCCCCTCCACCACCACCAAAACCTTGCCACGCGAACCCACCACAAAATGGGAGCAGGTAAAAAAGTTCTTTAAATGGTATTAGCCCTGTAGGCTCAGATTTCTGCTCAGAATGAATCACAGCTATGTAAAAAGCCCCATCCCTGGCAGGGTTCAAGGCCAGATTGAATGGGGCTTTGGGCAACCTGGTCTAGTGAGGGTGTCCATGTCCATGGCAGGGGGGTTGGAACTAGATGATCTTTGAGGTCCTTTCCAACCCAAAGCATTCCATGATTCTATAAGATATTTTGGATGGAAGGTAAGGTGGTAGGGAGGTCACAGGTTGCTTTTCTTATTCATACTTATGCACAGTGAACTGTGTTTCTGTGTTGGTCAGCTGGCATTGTGTATCTACAGTGCTCTCAGTTACTGCAATAAATGTTAAATGAGGCAATCGGTGTTTGCAGGTAGGAGTAGAAAGTTGTGGTATTTAGTCTCTGGCAGCTGAAAACTAGTTTATTTCTGATGGATTATATCACAATAATATCACAATCATGTCTTACTGTTGCTCAGGTAAGCCATTAAACATGTAGAAAAAGCACATTTGGGTGAAAACCTGCCATGTTCCTATGTTTCATTGCTCAAACACCTTTTCTGAAGCACAGTCCTTTACCTATCTGACTCTAGCAAGACTGACAAAAATCGGTAGGTATTGGTGCACTCATAAATTATTGTTCCTTTCTAAGTGTGCTCTTAACTAGTAGAAAGCCAATGATTTTCCTTTACTCTCAAGCAAATTAGCAACTCTGTCACTATGCCTATTGCTGCTTCAAGGAAAATGCCTTTTTTTCTTGTATATTGGCAGACTTCAGAAGAACATAAGTAATTGACAGTACACATTATACTGTAACTGTGAGTTTAGGCATACTGGGTATGCATTAAGACGACAATGGAATAGATTAGTTTGAGGGTATACCACATATCAAAATTGTTCTATACAGCTATCAGAATATTAAATAAAAGGAAAAGGTTTCATAAAGTCTCATATAATCCCTCTTGGCATGGGTATGTGAGTAGGTATTCAGGTTTTTTCCTTGAAGTATTCTGATATGATTAAATTTAACTTGACACAAGTGATGTACTATACCATGAGATTGTAATATTTAAAAGAAAAACCACTTTTCTGATTGAATACCTACTAGCTATCCATTTCTGTGTAGCAATATCTAATCTGAATTTCTTTTGCAGCTGGAATGCTAACACATCTGCTGTATGTTCCATCTTGCTAGGTGCACATGCAGAAGATTTTGGACTGTTTTGATATTTTTTGATATCTTATTTAATTTAGAGTTCTCTTATAAAATACAGCTAGTTTCCTTCATGTGAATTAAAACTAGTTTTCAGGCTATAACTCTGTTGTCCCAAAATAGTCTATGTAGATACTTATTTTCACTAATTCTCAAGCTTGGACGCTGTGGCTGTTATACCTGCTGCTGCGCTGTACAAACACAAATGCTGTTGGATGTGGTGGTTGTAAATTAGCCATATGCTTCTGATAAATATGCCAAAGTTTTTCTCAGTGCTGTTTCAGGTTTGGAAATACCTTTCCTTCCACCAGCCCTCACTTCCTTACATACAGAGGCACAAAGTAAACCTGAGGAAGATCAGTTGTACCCGGTCTCACAATCGATATTGTTTTAAAATCATGTATTGTTCAAAGCAGTGGGTTTTTTAAGCTTACACACATGTTACTACCACGTGTATATGTGCAGCCTTGTGAAGAAAGGCCACTAAAGAAAAAATCTCCAAAGATTTGCTTGAGAGTTAAAATAGTTGTGCAGATTTGAGGGCAGTTTTAGTCCCTATTCTATGGAAATTAAAATACAACCTGATCATTCCTTCCGTGGTAACAGGAGCTTTTCAGATACTTAGCAAAGTAGAGCTTACCAATCACTATAGTTGGTAAAAGTCTTTCCGATGCCATAGGAAACATTAAAGGGTTTTGTTAATTTTCTTAAGTGCAGATTCATTGTAGCACTCTATTAAAAGTGTTTTGTTTATTTTCAGCCAGTGGTGACATTCAGCAATGTTGAAACATATCTTGCATGGCATAGGCAAATCTGACTGCCGTTTTAATCTCATCAGTGAGAAGCTCTTTACTTCAGTATTGTGACTTAGTTTGCTAAGGACAAACATTGCTGGAGTAAACAGTTACTTGTTAATGCTATAACAGCATCTTAACAGAACCATTAACTGAAGTACAGAAATGATCGCAGTGATAAACAAGCATAGCTAAGCGCAGCTGAGGCAGGAAGCCAATCTGGCTGTTCCTTGTGCCCAATGATATTTTGATAGTCATTTTAATCTTAGAAGTAAATAACATTGGAGATCATGTTCCATCATTCCATTTCAGTGCCAAAAAATGAATACTGCTTTAACCAGTATTAAACAAGGTGGTGTTGCTGTGTTAGCTAGTCATTGCAGATCAGGCCACCTATGTTCCATCATAACAAAATGATGGAAATTTTAAAATAAAAAGAGATGTGAAATGGACATTGTCTGAAAGCAATAGTTAAATAGTTAATTTTTAGATTCTTTATCATATTTTTTTCTGAAAATTTAAAGAAAAACAACAGAATGGCAGATTTCTTACTATAAAGCCCCTTACTATTCAGCTCTGTTGAAATAACTTAATTGTAATCAAACGTTTATGCGTTTGAAGATCACAGTTCTTGTCTCTTGGAACTGATAAGTATGATTTGTGGATATACTGAAATCATAAATATTCTGCCAAATTTATTTTAAACATATTAAGGTCAGTCGTACAAATCCAAAATACTGCCTGCTGAAAAGTCACAGGTAAAATGTAGAATAGGTGCAATTTCTACATCCTTTTGGATACTACTGCACGGGATCTCCAGTACACAGATGACTTGGTGTTGGCTTTGTTTTAAGGGTGGGGAAAAAGGAAGTAGTAGAATTTAATTTGCAATGTAAAAGATTCATAGTCTATGAACAATCTGAATCTAAGGGCAAATAACAAGGCACATACTATTTAATATAGGTTACATTTCTGTGTTTTAATATTTTAATCATATAAGACTAAAACTGATTGGTGTTTAACAAATGTGCAATGAACTTCATTTCCTCAAACTGTTATTTTATTATACCCACAGTGCAGAACTTTGCACTTCTCCATATCAAACTGTGTAAGGATTCTAGTTCCTCAGGTCTGTCAGAATTTCCCTGGACTAAGTTTAGCGTTACCTGCAAATTTGCTGAGGATGTACTTTTTGTCATTGTCCAAGTTGGTAAATAATGTGAGACTCAGTGCTGACCCTCAGGTATTCAACTCCCTACGAGCTGGATTGATCTGAGAACCTGACAGTCCAGCCAATTGTCAACCCACCTGCAGTCCAGCACTTCCTTCCACAGCTCTCAATGGGGAAGGCTATGGGGGACAGCATTAAAAGCTCTACTGAAGTCAAGGCATATTCTGTCTGGTGCTTTAATGTTGTCCACATAGCCAATTGAATTTTGAAGGCAACCAGGTGGATCAAGCACTATTTTTCCTCTGAAAAAAAACGTTTCCCATTTCAAATTATCTAAGTCTCCTTTGTGTGCTTGGATTCCAAAAGGATGGGCTGCTTCATGATCTTCCCCAGGCCTGCAATGAGGCTGAGTGGTCAACAGTTCCTTGAATTGTCCTCCTTGCCTTTTAAAAGACAGAAGTAGTGCTAGTTTGTTGAGTCGTCTGGGGCTTCCCATATCAGTCTCGTTTTTTATAGTTTAATAGGCATTGGCACATAAGTGATCTACTCCCCCTGCGCCTTCTGTTGAATGTCTTAAGGCTTCAAATGGGTAAATGTATCCAGCTTCAATATTCACCCCTAGTCTGTTGCATCTTCATTGTTCATTGTCCCTCTCCTTCTCTACCCATGCTGTCCCTGCTTTGGTGTAATGACTGAAGATAAGACTTTGAAACAAAAAAGACATAACCTACTTCATTATATTGTGATGACTTTTTCATCACAAGGCTGTTTCCTCCCTATATCAACATTTTCCTTGAACTTTCTTTTGCAACAAGCAGATGTGGCATGTAGAATCTTTTCCTGTCACCCTTAGTGTCTTCACTTGTCTCAGTTTCAGCTAGGCTAGGCCAAAAAATACCTTCCAGATTTGATCCTCAAGTACCTGAGCAATACTGTTAAGCTCCTCTTTTCTTACCAAGCTTTGATTGCATTGCTTGCATGCTCCCTTTTTGTGTATGTCTTCATTGGGAAACTTTCTGCTTAGCCACATGGGCCTTCTGATAAGTGTCTTCCTCCTTCATGGATGATTTGTTCCTACATGCTGAGGTTTCCTTTCATCAGTCCTTCAGTGAATCAGGCAGCTACCTTGGACAGTTTCCCCTCATGGGTGAACCTCAGATGTCCCTAGCAATTCCCTGGGTAAGTTGAAGTCTGTTTTCCTGAAGCCCAATTTTCTAACTCTGCTGCTTATCTTCTTGGTCTTCCTCCAAATTCCCCAAATCAATCATGGGGTCTTACCACATGAATCAAACTCTTGAATTTACCTGATTTAAACAAAGTAAAAGAAAACAACTCCCATTAGTTCATTCGGAACAGTTTTACAGTAACCATTATCTCTTCACCTGGATAGTTCAAGCAAACTGGCTTACAAAGCAGCCCTGCATACTTTCATGTTTGCAAACAAATAGCTAAGGATGTATGATCTTCAGTCAACTTGGCTGCTTAAGATAATTTATGGTGTTCCCATTTTTCTTTCTGGCTGACTGTGTTCCTTGTTTTATTTTGGTGGAGTCAAGTAATGATCCTCTGCCTGTGACGCTGAAGCATGGACCTGTTGCACGTATAATGGATGAACTGTGGGTACTGCCTTAGAAAATTATTCCACATGAGGGATTAAAGAAATGTGTCCCCTTTCTTTTCTGAGGCTAAATCACAGCTCATCAGTGAAGGACTGTGTCCCTAGTTAAAAGGAGTCCTTCATAGCGTTCAGTTCAAAGAGATTGCATGCCAGTTTGTACTGAAATAACTGCAGCTGCCCTTCAGTCTTCTGGTATAACGTTGCCTGCTCTGTTTGTGTAGCCTTGTTTTACTACAGGTCTGAATATGTGGGGCAAGCTGCATTTGGCTGCAGTGCCTTCAGTGATGCTTTTGGCAAGCAAAGTTTGCTAGGCTGGATGGTGAAGGCATCTTGCCTGCTTACAGTGCTGCTTGGTTGGGTCTCTGTGTGTAACACTTGGGACACACACCACTTGTTCTGCTTAATTTTACGTCCATGTGAAACTGTGACACGGTCTCTCCAGAAGAAGTGGAATTCAAACATGTCTCTGCACATGACAGTAGGTTCACCACATGGCTAACAAAGCTGTCACTATATTTCGTGCCCTGTCTGTTAGGAAACCAACTGGAAAAGCAGTTCATTTGATAAACTCTGGATGAGGCAGCAGCTGTAATTTGGGAATAACTTTGTGTAAATGTTACCTTTGGCTAGGTTAAATCACCTGATTTACAGACTCTCAAAAAACCTCACAGCTCTATCCAATCCCGATCTCCTGAGAAATTCACAGAATCATAGAATGGTTTGGGTTGGAAAGGACCTTAGATATCATCTTGTTCAGTTAGGTTTTTTGGAGTGCACTGGAATTGAGACGTTGAATTCTACTTGCAATAAATCTTCCATAAATTATTTTAGCGATGTCACAAGAATGTCTCAGGTTTCTAGAAATTACTTAACTCTCAAAACACATCCACCTTCAACTGGATTTGATTGCCATTAGGGTCCACTCTGCAGTCTCCAATCTTTTTCCATGTTCAGTTCTTGACCAATAAGGTGGCATTTGGTGAAGTTTTTTTGACTTGGATTCTGGAAATACTGACGTTTGTATGTCAGTTACAAGGTAGGAAGAGTCTCAGTGGCGTCCAGAAGAATAGCTTACAAAGCATGGTGCAGGGTTCTGTCAAAACCAGACATAGTCTTACTACGTAAGCACCGTTTGTCATCTGGGCTAGCATACACGGCTTCTCAGAAGCGCTAATTCATCCTATAGTAAAACAGTCCTGCCAGCACATCTCTGCTGCTTCTGTTGCTTGAGCTATGAATAGTACTTTTGGCTGTAGTTGTAGAATAAGGCCCAACAGCTCTTGCTTTGCAGACATGCAAAATGATGGCATGGTTGCAGCACATGTTTATTTCCTCTCATGCACATTGTCAGTTGCAGAGGCTCAGAGAGCTGTGTTAGGCTGATTATAAGAACAGATTGATGGTTTTACTGTTTCCCATAAAGGCCTGGAATTTAGCATAATATATGCTTGCTGCTTTTGTCCTCTTTCTCCAACTCCACTGATTATTTCTTCAGTGCATTAACCTCTCACTTCTCTTGTTAAGATTGCTTGGGAACTGATTCAGCTTTAAAAAAAAAATCCTCTATCTTCCATCAGAATTGCAGTAAAAAAAAAAAATTAAAATTGTCTTTTTCAACCACTTAGATACTGAAAAATAAGAAAATGGGTATATTAGCTTTACTATGATTCAGCTTTAGAAGGTGGCAGTGATTTTCAGTAAATTAATATATGAAATAGCATAACATTTCATTTCAGTAGGAAAATTGCAGATAAAATTAGAAAGCTTACAAGCTTGTAGCAGTTATCATTTTAGAGGTGATGCAGAAGGCGGTGGAAAATACTCCTGTGGATGGAGAGGTATTTGTCAAGGCAGTGTTCCTCTGCACATGATGAAAATGGTGACGTTTGGCAGAAAATTAAAACATGCAATAGTTCACAACATTAACTTGCATTGTTTGTGGAATGATTCTTGTCTTGCATGCACTGTAGAGATTGCTACTTTTGTACTGCTCTGGCTAGGGACTAAACAAATGTAAATATATTTTTCTAAGAAAACATTCAATTTCCCAAGATGAGGAAGCAGACTGGATGTTCTAACTGGTCTTTTCCTTGTCGGTAAATCCTGTTTGAGGAAAGTAATCAAGTAGGATAAAAGTATAAAATCCATTTTGAAGCTATTCTGCTACTGCTGGAACCACATGGATTTGGAGATTAATTTAGGTTGGAAGGGACCTTCAGAGGACATCTCATCCCCACATCCATTTTAAATCACGTAACTACACGGATCAGGTTGCTCAAGGGCTTGTCCAGTTGAGTTTTGAAAGTCTGCTGAGATGCTCTCTGAGCAGGGTGTTCTGTGCTTAACTTTCATCATATTCATTATTTTGTTCTTTATAGCAAACCAGAACTTAGCTTTCTGCAACTATTGACTGTTTCTTTCTGTTCTTTCACTCTGTACCTCTGAGGAAGGTCTGGTTCTGTCTCCGTAAGTATCCATTAAGCAGGAGAGGATGCAACGAAGTTGTCTGCTAGCCCTCCTTACAGTGGGCTGTGATGAACTGGCTCCCTCAGCCTCTCATGGGTCATGGCCTCCAGTTGTCTTAGCAGCCCACCACTGAACTCTTCAGCCTGCAGATCCATCTTCTGTCCTGGGGGACTCCAGACTGGACATGCAGTTTGAGCTGCCGTTTCACAAGTGCTGTGCAGGGAGGAATGCTCTCTTTCCTCAGCTCGGTGACTATCCCTTTGCTAATGCAGTCTGCTCTGTAGTTAGCCTTTATTGCCTCAGAGGCAGACTGCTGAGTCAGACCTAGCTCACTGCTTCTCCAAGGCTCTCACAGTGCCTTTTCTGCAGAGCAGCTCCTTGGCAGCCAGCCCACAGCCTCTACCAATGCACGGGGCTGTGCTGTCCCAGGAGCAAGGCTTTTCTGAGGTCCAGGGCAGCTCATTCCCCTAGCTTCTCAAGACCCCTATAACTGCTTGCCCTGTTTGCTCTTATGTGTGAGCTTGCGTTCTGATACTTCATACAAAACTTTTAGGAAGATGTTCAACAGTTTTGGACCTGGTTTTGAAGCCCAAGGGATGGCACTCATACCTAGCTGACAGACTTCTAGATATTGACTGCTACTGTCTTTCAAAGCCAGCACTGCAGGTAGCTTTATATGTAGCTTTTATGTTGACAATCCAATTTTTTTCTTCCTCCCCTGGCCCATTTGGGCAGAGGGGTGCCATATAATTTTCTTCAGTATGCTCCAGTTAAGGTGTAAAATAAGAATAAATTTTACTTGTGAAAAAGAATTGAGGATACACCAGCTGAATGCTGCAGATTATCTTGCTATATGGGTCTTCAGGCAGTCTTGGAGACTCATCTTTTCAAGAGGTGATGTGAAAAATCTTTCCATATATTTACAAAAGGAGAATATTGGTTGATCAAGTAGAAGGTCAAGCTGCAGTTGAAAAGACAGGTATAAAATACCTAAGAGTCAGAGTTTGAGAAAGTGAGGGGCAGACAGGAAACTTTAGTTTAAAAAAAAAAAAAAAGAGGAAGATTTAGGTGGTAACATGTAAGCAAAAGAAGTCAGTGTGAGAGAGGCATCTCCATTTGGGCCATTGGAAATAGCAGGGGAAAAAATTGTCATGTAGGGCAAGGAAAGCTGGTGTAATAAACCACAGTGTCCTAAAAGTAGTAGAAAGTTTCAGCAGTGACAACTGGAAAGAATTAAGGTGTCAGAGGGAATGCTTCCTTCTCATGTAGCTCTGCATCTGTAATACTCAGGATCTGGATTAGTCAGGAATTGATATGAGGACTTTGGGAAGTTGTTTGCCTTCTGTTAAATGTAAGTTAAAGATATACATAACCTTCCCATGTTGCAGGGTGTTGTGATGTTTTGTTCGTTAGTCTGTTCCCTACCTCAGGCACTGACACCAACCAAGTGTTTCATTCTCAATGTATATAGAACAGTAGCAAGAGCACAGACTTTCACTGGAATATAGTACATTATATGTGAAGAAAACTAAAAGTAAGTGTTTCTCTCTAATGGGAGTAAAGAGGTGGTATTTTCTGGCTAAGGCAGTAAAGAAATTCTCCTTACTTATATAGGGGGGAAAAAAAATTCCTTTTTTTCCCCTATGCTCTGTGGAAAAAAAAAAAGTGCATTAATTTTCTTACTTTTGAGGACACCTTTCTTTTGGAACAAGACTGTTTTTTAAACGAAATCTGAATTTGGCTCTGTACTGAATCTTCCCCAAAACCTAGAGGTGGCTGGAGAATTCATTTTGTATGATTGCAGAAGCAAATGATCTGAGTCAAGTGGCCTGGTCAGATAATTAAGCTACAACAGAGAAAGCTCGCAGAGTCAGTCAGTTGTGATTATCGGTCCAGTGTGGTTGTCTGATTCCTTCTGAAAAATTTGAAGTGGCTGCTTTTATTATCATTAATTGGGGAGTGCCAGCAACAAATCTGGAAGAATTACACTTCCTCTTTAAAGAATTCTGAGATATTTCAGTTGGAATATAAATGTAATGATTAATTGATAGCTGTTTATCTGCTGTGCTGCCTACCCCTTAGAACTGGAACAACTGTAGGAATCATTCCCAACTTGCGTATCCGCCCTGTTTCTGAATCCTGCTGTCTGTAGGCAGTCCGTGACGAGGTGGTGATAAACACGTATTCTTTGGGGCTGTCTATATTTTCTTAGGTGGGTGTGGGGATTTTTTTTTTCTTTATTATGTGATTTAATTAGAAGTTTAATCATTTTTAAAGTACCCCTAGAGCATCTAGGAACGTTGGCTTTATAGCGAAGCATTAAGTTGCTTAAAGTGCCTCACGGAACTAATCCTTGGAAGCATTAATTTCTGAAATATTTTCCCTGTTAAGCAAAAGAGATGTCATGAAATGAAACAATAAAGGAAACAATATTTCATTTCTGTGCAATTTCTGTGCATTCAATCTAAACCAGGCTAGTTCAATATTGTTTACTCATGGAGTTCAGCATTTTTAAACAGCAATCCTATTGGTATTAATTCTGCCACAAACAGGAGGAATTACATGGAAATGCACACATGTTATTGTACACTGTAGCTATCAAAAGCCAAAGCACTGGAAATTAAAGGGGGGGTATCTGTGTGTGTCTAACTTTGAATACAGACGTCTTAATTTTAAAACAAAAACGTTGAGCTTCCGGCGACTTCCATAGTAGCATTTCCAATGTTTTTTAAACAGCTATTAATGTAGTCAAGCTGTGTTTTTTCTTCTTCTGTGTGCAATCATCTGCTCAGTGGTGCACTCTATAACTGGTAGCAGGAGACAGAGGAGTGGCCTGCTGTGATTGATGGGGCGAGGCCCAGCAAAATGATCCGGTCCCATCTGGATTAGGTTTTGGGAGCAGTCAGATGTTGAGAGGGAGGTCAGTAAGGCTGGCGTTAGCTCCCCCTCCTTCAACACCCCTATCATCCACACTCCTGCACACATTACACTGCTTGCACGCCCTCATCCATAATTGATGCTTGCTTTGGGCAGATGCGGTATGGCCTGGGACTAGAGCAGCTGCTAAGTTTATGGAGAATAAAGGGAGCAGGATGGTACAGCAGGTATTTTCACTTTTATTTTCGCTCAAAACTCTTGATTTTTAGTCAAGCCTGGGCACTTCTCATAGCCAACTGCACCACTGCGTGCAAGACTTCTAATACATGTTTTGTTGCTTAAGTCTGAAAGAAGGCAAGCTGCGGCGGTGGTTATGTATCTCTGCTGTGCTCGATATATCTAACTGAGCCATTCTTATAACCAGCAGGTTTACAGAGTAATGTTGCATTTTTCTGCTTTGTTTCCATGCCCTAAGGATACGATGCAGTTTGGCTCATTTAACTACAGCACGAGAGGCTTTCTCTAAATGTAAAACATCTCTTGCCAAAGAAGCAAAATGCACCAAAAAGAAAATAGAGGAAAACAAACAATAAACTGTTTGTTAGATTTTAAAATGCAGGCAAACAGAAAGGTTTGCATTGAATATGTTTTTAGGCTGCAAATGTGTTTTTAAAAAGGAGCACTGCCTAAGTAATGTTTTGTGTGCTCTGTCTTTTGTGTACAAACGTAACAAGCTTGCTTTATTATGTTTTGACACTTTTCATGCATTTCTTAATTATGAAATCCTTTCAGAGCTGAAGATGCTGAAAAGGCATGTTGAGATCTGAGCTACTACGAGCATTTTAAATTCTGAGCTTTTCTTCAAATGGAGAAATATCTATGGAATAGGAACAACTTCACTTACCTACCTCATAGGAATGCTTTCTTTTTTTGTTCTTCAGAGTTCAACATTTAACCAGAAAGCAATAAATTTGATTTTATACACTGCCACGTAAAGCATATTTTTCGGTTGAAATGTGGTTTTCATTAAAACTCAGGCCAGAACATTTAGCAGAGCCTGACTGTCTGCCATCCTTTGTTCTTCCTTCTGTTGCCAACAACTACTTTATTAAAAACCATGCGCAAAGTGAGCATTAAGGGGTCATTTAATCTTAAAGATACTTGGAACTGAGTCTGAAGGGACAACTTCTGTTTAGTCTCTCATGCCTAGGCTGTATTAAGCAATGTCTGTATACCATCATCTGCAGTTCTGAGATTACTCTAATACCTGAGTTCATAGGCTAATTTAGGATCAATATTTCCTGTTGCTTTTAGGGATATTTCATTTTTTTCAACTTAATGCATTAGATCTGTTATTTTCTTTATTCATTTTAGTTCACTGTACTTCAAATAGCTCAATAAAGGGACATTTTAAGAGGTTATTTTAAAAGAATTTTTCATTCTTTAAAACCTATGCAAATATATCTAACCTGTGCTGGGCTGGGTTTCCATCAGCCACATCTATATACTGATGAGTTAGCTGATACTGCATCCTTACTGAGATAAAGTTGTATTTTAACCAGTAAGCTCTTGGCGTGATACCCACCTAAGCAGTAAAAAGCATGTTTATACATACAAGCTTTTATACTGCATTGTAATACTGTGTCTGTTGAATTAATTGTGAATCACATTAATGTTGAAAGCTAGGGAAGGCAACAGTGGTCACCGATTTTAAGAGATACAACCAAGATTTCTTGTTGCTATCCCTTTAAACTTATGGCCTAAAGTAGTGTAAAAATGCAAATATGATTTGCTTAGTGGATTGTCCTGTGTCGTTTGTGTGTCCCCCAACAATTTAATGAACACACAATGCCTGGACTGATAATGTTGCATGCCTGTTTTCTACTCTACGTGTGGTGGGGGTTTGTTTGTTTGTTTAATGGCAAGGCTATAAAACCCTGACTTATGTAGAAGTTATGTAAAAGCTAACCAACTAACCAACAACCCTTTGTAGTTTACTTCTTAATCGGGTCTCAGTTATAAGTGATCCCAGACCTCAGAGTAACAACTCCAAGAGAAGAGGTAGAAGAGTTCCTGCAAGGTAAAGGTGCTGGAACTGCCAGTGCAGTTTGCCATTTGATGATAAATCTAAAAAGGGAATCGTTTGGAGTTGCTGGTAAAATAATACATGAGTTCAATGCCCTTAATTAAATATTAGCTGTAATTAGCATTAAATGTGAATGCTTTGAATATTAATTAGGGTCTCATGGAACTGCTGTCAATGTTAATGAGAAACAGTGGGGGTCTTAGCAACATCTGGTTTAGGACTGGAGGTAGTATAAAAAACTTCAGATCACATGCACCTGGACATGAGCCCTTGGTCCCTTTGTTGCCATTACTGTTCTTTTTTAACAGCTGCTGACTCTAATGCCATATTTAACATCTGACATGAAGGGATAGCTTAAGGACCAGCAGTAACAAGCTACTGTGTGTCCAAGCCAGCACAGTGAAAATACTCACACAAGGAGAAGTTCGATCTGCTGGTGTTAATTCTTCCCATTTGCTAAAGTCGTTATTGGAACAATTGATTAAAGAATGTAATCCCCCACAAGTTTTAAAAATACTTCTGTAACATACAACAAATACTTCTTTAACCTATAACGAGCGTGTCTGGTGTAATCCAGTCATTACTGGGTTTTATTTCATCTGGATTATTTTTTTAGTAGTGATAATACTAGGAAAAAGAAATAAGAAAGAGACCTTGTTGTATTATAAAAGGGTGTAAGTATACATTTACAGGAATTTTTAACCTCCACTGAAATTTACAAAGGGCAAGTCTTAGTATAGCATTAATCTCAGAATGATATAGGATAGATAGTAATTTATTGACTTAGCCCTGTGAAGTAGGTAAATGTCACTGTTTTCATTGTAAAGATGGTTGAGTGAAGCAATGTAAACTACTGGCTCAAGGCCATATGCAAAACCAGCAGCAAAGATGGAATTAAAATTAGGAGGGTTTGATTGCTGAAATAAAGTTTTAATTTTTTTAGGACACACTGCATGTCATTTACAAAGGAAAATTTTATTTTCCCTTCTAGGCCCACCATGTACCAAGGCTGATTCCTGTGCTGTGATTTTGTGAATTTTTTCCCATCTTTTGAGTTTGGAACCAGTTCAAGTCAGAGAATTGACGTCTGAATTAGTTGAAATAGGCTGAAAATGTACTTAAGTATGCACAAGACTGTCTTCTATTCATCCAGCCTATTTTGAAATTAGGATACCAAGGACTGATGAGTACAAATAAGCAAAATCCCCGTAATAGTCCTGTGCAGGCACTTGTACATGCTTTAGGGTGAGAATAACAGAATATTTTTAAAAATAATTAAAGTTTTACTTAAATATTCGTTTTACATTACTTGATACTTAGAGGCATAATTTTATCTCATAAATCAGCTCATCTGAGTTTCGGATAGTCCCTGTGTGAATAGCCTGTAATGCTGTGCTGTCTGCAGCATCACATCTTGGACATCTTTACTGTAGGTCCTGAAAGATTGCTCTGCGCATTTCATCCCCTAGAATTACTACTGCTTGGTATGATCAGAGCATTTCATTAGAAGTCTCTAATTGATAAATTAACATGCTTGGCTATTCTTTATTATATCAAACATACAGATGAATTTATCTATAAAGAGATGAGGACATTTGTTTTTGATTCTGTAGGCTTATTGTATTACTGAAATGAAATAATGTTGTCATCAACTTTAAAAGCTTTAAAGTTCTTAAATCTGATTCTTTTGACAGCCTACAACATAGAATTTTTCTTTTATGGTAACCTAAGATTTTGAACTGTTGCATTTTTAGATTCAAGTGTTTAATATTTTGATTGGATCATGGGGTTTTTTGCAATCATGGTGTGCAGTTGCTCAATACAGTGTATCTCAAGGTATTTCTGAGTTACCTCATAGACCATATATGTTTCATATAAACGTTTTCTGTTACATTAGCAGTAGTTACATTAACAGTACACCCCAAAATCTTGCTCTGGGTTATACATGTTGTGCTTTGCAAATGGTAAGTCAGAATGCATCACAGACCATGGGCCAAGTGGATCAGAGCTAGTTATGTGGCACTAGCATTCAGTGCCCTATGGAATAAACCAAGTTTGTGCCTCTTTGTGGTCTGAGCGGAGGCATTAGTTTAGACAGATTTCAATGACTTTTCCCAGTTAAAGAATCATCTACGATTATCTAGAGAACAGCAGATTTCCTTGTCTAATTGTAATAATGTCTAATAGGGTTAGCAAAATGGGTTTAATTAAAAGAAATTTTCTCCTCAAGAAACAACCGTTGTGTCCTTTTCAGCAACCCCAGAATGCTGTCATCGCTTTCCGCGCTACATGTGCAGGGTCATCACTTCTTTTATCTCACACCACGTTTCTTCTTCCTTTTTTTTTTTTTTTCCCCTTTTACTTTTTCAGGGTAATCAGGAAGCTACAGCACCTCCTGACACAATGGCACAGCCTTATGCCTCAGCGCAGTTTGCTCCACCTCAGAACGGCATCCCTGCAGAATACACAGCCCCACATCCTCATCCAGCTCCAGACTACACAGGCCAAACCACTGTTCCAGAGCACACGTTAAACATGTACCCTCCTGCTCAGACACACTCCGAACAGAGTGCAGCTGACACAAATGCACAAACTGTCTCCGGCACAGCCACAGTAAGTCAAGGTTTCAGCTATTTCTATAGCAGCCTGTTTCAAGTTAAGTGTGCACTTGTTGGTAACATTTATTCTTATGTTATGCTTAATTTTGCACTTCATTTGTTGTTAGGATCGTTCACCATTTCAAGGTTGAAAGTCTATCACAGTTTGTAGTTGAACTTAGAGACTATAATTGTGCTGGTTTTGGTGCCTCTGAGCAAGCGTGGGAGCTTTGCAGAATCTGTAGTTTCCTTTTCTACACTATTAGACAGACAAAATGATTAATAGCAAGCCCATGAATCATATAATAAAGGTTGACTAAGTCCAATATGGGTAAAGTACTGCAAGAGTGTTTGTAAGCATTCATTTGGGGAGGGGAGTGAAAAAGAGCTCATGAAAAATAAAAAATGAGTCTGGTTTGGGTGTGGTATTTTTGACACTTATGAGTAATTTTTCATAGAAGCGTTCACTGAATGATACTGTGCTGGAATTACTTGTAGAAGTGTGTGAATGGGTATTGTGAAGAGCATGTCTATAATGCTGTCTTTTCTAGAGAGCTTGTTTTTGCAGCTGTTGCCCAAGTTGTGTGTCAGTCTGTGCTCAACAGAGCAGAAATGATAGACTTTCCTTTCCTTTGATTTATACATGAAGTTCGGAAATGTCATGAATTATGGAAGAGACAATTTGGATGGCCCTACCTTGTAATTCAAGTCACAAACTTCACACGTTGATAGTTTAGTGCTTCTGTCTTAATTCTAGGTTGGGACCCAATATATCAAGTGCCCACAGTCGGCAGATTTGTGAGCCATCTGCCCCCCATGTTACACCTCTAGGATCTAGCACAGAATGGACAGCACACTGCAACTTGAGCATGTGCTCGAAACATGCCTACTAGCTGTCCTCATTCTTGCTGCCAGCACACTCCATACCTCATCTTACCTCCCTTCCTTCCCTGGCATGTATCCAGCCTAAAATGTCTCATGCATTTAGGGCAAGAGGCAAGGGAAAGCATGTTCCCTCAGCGGAGTTGTTCTGCAGGTCTATGCTTATTGCCATGTCACTAATCTCTTTATATGGGTATGAACAAGGCAGAAAAAGCAATAGCACAAAAGCATATTCCTTGTGATTATCATGTAGATGTCCTTGTGAATTAAATACATGGTGTTATGGTGTCTGCAGTAAAATGTTTCAGTCCCTTTATTTTTGACATTGTAACTTTCTATTGCTCTGGTTGGCCCTTTGCTGTTGTAGTATGAAAAAGTTTAAGTTGAAAAGCATCCTATTTACTTATATCTTATGGTATTCTTTGCAGCTCTTTGCTACCTCAACTTCCTGATGCTTTCCAGCTATTTATATTTCCTTCTGTAATCACTGTGATTGTTGTCAAACTCTCATCATATGCCACTACCATTGGCTTACAGCAGGAACCCCAAGCTGAAAGGATACTTCAGATTGGATACTGATTGGAAAACAGTCTTTCCTGCTGTCCGCATCTCCTTCTTTTTCTATTCTACTGTTTTGCTTGCTCTTTTTACCACTGCTCCACACTAAACAGTCCCCTGTAATGCCCAGCTCAGCCTTCTTACATTTTAAGACTACTGGTCTGTCTACCATTCAGTTCTGAGGTAAAAGACTCTCAGTGCTAAAATCGATGGTAAAACCCTTGTCGATGTGAATGGGACAGGAGCTTGTCCCTCATCATTTATTGCTTTACTGTGTTTCCTCACCTCTTTTTGATTTTTCAGTTTGAAGATGCCTTAGTCTCTTTAGCAGAAAAGTCAGGTTTGGGTTTTCCCATTGCTTTCCATGGCAAAGGCTAATGGAAAGAACTAATTTGGTTTGTCGGCAATGCTGTTTTCTTCTTCAGGTGTGCTATTCAATCCCAGCTTTTGCAAATCCAATGATTACTTTGAAAGTTTTCTGCTTCTGATCTACTAACAGCCTTTATTGTTATTTGGCTTTGTATCTTTTGTTATCTGCTCTTATTTCCTTTTTGCCTTCTTAATAACAAACTTAAATTTTACCTGTCATACACTTACTCCCTCCTGGTTCTACTTGGAGGGAATTTCCATTCTCTGAAGGATAATACTTCAGTTCCACTCACCTTTTGTATTTGGGAAATATAGTTATTTGTTCTTTTTATTGTGGATCCTTTTCTTCCCTTCCTGTTTCCTTTCTTACAGAGGAATGCGCATAATTCTTTGAAGTAGCTCCCATGCTGTTTTAAAGAACCTGATTTCCTTACTTTTGACTTTAGGGTATTTTTGAGAAAGTTTTGATTTAAAAAAAAATATTTTTTCTAAATTGCAATGTTATATTGAAAGTTGTGGATACTAGCCTTCCCTGGAGAACAGCACATTGCAAGAAGTGTATCATCTCTGTGGACCTACACTTTTCAAAGTATTGGCATTTAACATACTACCAGTTAGTTTTCCAAATTTACAGTCAAATATTATTTGCACAATTTAATGAAGGGTATCTAGAGCTAAAAAGCTGTTACGGTGTGTCTCATTGACATTGCACTGTAGAAACATTAAGAATAGGTATATGCAGATGGATCCCAGGCAGATTTGACGTGATCTTTGTAATATTATGAGGATCCAGCCGTGTACATCCTTCTGTAGATTTAATAATGTATGTTTTTATTATGAAATAGAACTTCAGTAGCACTGTGTCAGCATTGTAACTCCATGTGGTCTTTATTGTTGAAGGAAAAAAATTATCTTTCTTCCCAGTTCCTGCTAGCTTTCCAAGTGGCTGGTTTCCAGTCTTCAGAAATGTTAAGTGGAATTGACATGGGGACATAGTGGCATTTGTTTGGTAGGTTCCAGTATTTTTCCATAGGTTCCTTTCAGTAATCTGTATTACATGCCTCTAAAAGAATAATCAATTGGTCAGTCATTCACAAAGGAAAACTGTTTCTTACTTGCATGCGTATTTATGTACGCGTGAAGCTGGATATGCCACTAAAAATGGATCTTAGAATTTTGAAACATGAAGATAATAAACTGTGGGTCAGTTCCCTAACTTGTAGAGCTACTGACAGAAGTAACTTTACCTCATCCATTAAATACTTGGTCTATGCAGAGGCTAGATACATACCCTGGCTTTCTATGTGTGTCCCAGTGTCTGGTTTTTTGTCTCAGGGAGTCATACACTAAAGCTAGAGTTCACGTTGTGGCTAGTACAACCTGAAGCCCAATAAAGATATAAATAATAAAGATTAAAAAGTTCCATGCAACTTCTCTTGAATCCTTTACTGCAAAACAGAGGGTAATCCCAGACCAGCTGGAACCACTCTCAGTGTCCCCATTTGCTGAAAATTCAACCAGATTCCAATCATTAGTTTTATTACAGTGTTACGATGTTGTAAACAGTAATAGTTCTCTATTAATACAGAAAGTCTATAGACTTGATTTCCTTATGAGTAGAATGTATAGGCTTCAGTAAAGGTTTCCTGGATGCTTTGGTAATTCAGAGCATTTCAAATCAGGTCTAAAGTGCTACCAAGCCAAAATGACAGCACTTGAAACCAGGACTGAGTTGGTGCTGGACATTAATGAACCCAGCCTTACAGAATATATTGTATTTTCTATAGGCTATGAAAGCAGACAAGTCTGATAAGAAAGGAATGTATGCTTTTCTTTGATTAAAACTAAAATATTTTATTGAGAACTTAATAGGAAGGGATCCTTTTATTCCTCTTGGATTTTACTTTTTATAACAAAACATTACACTAACCATTTCATATCTTGAACTTCTCCAGGGACCGCACATAATATCTGGATATAATGCTCCAGGTATCTTTTGTCATTTGTAGCACTGACTTTCTGTAGACTACCAACTGGCTTGGGCATCTACTCTGTCAGAAACCATGCCCTTTTCCT
The DNA here is from genome assembly GCA_013400835.1 of Zapornia atra. Lineage (NCBI taxonomy): Eukaryota > Metazoa > Chordata > Aves > Gruiformes > Rallidae > Zapornia > Zapornia atra. The sequence continues at coordinate 18,082 of VZTU01024471.1, read as the reverse complement.
TTCACTTCTCTCTTGGTTTCATACTTGAACTTTTTTTCAGTTAAGAAAGTGTATTTGCTTGCTTGAGTTTGCTCGAATTGACTAACAAGCACCTTGAAAATTACAGTTCAGGATTACAGACTGTTCTAATAGTGTTAAGATTTTACTTTTCTGTATGTTACACTTAATGAATTCAAATATTTAATGTGCATTTAGCAGTAAAGATGTGGGATTAAAATCCTCTTGTACTTGCAAGAAGTGTATTTCCTAGTGCAATTTTTTCATCTATTATTTTGATAAAATAGTATTCTGCCAGGGTAAGTATTGGATTGCTGAGGTTCAACCCAGCAGGCAGGTAAAACATCCACACAGCCATTTGCTTACTGCTCACCCTGCAGTGGGATGGGGAAAGAATCAAGAAGAAAAAAGGTAAAACTTGTGGGCTGTGGAATAAGACAGTACAATAGGACAAATAATAACAACAACAACAACCTACAACAACAGTATGTACTAAACCAGTGATGCACAGCACAATTGATATTCCACCCTGCCCAATTCCCAACTACCTCTCAAGTGCCTCTGGCCAGTTTCCCCAAGGTATACACAGAGCATGACGTCCTACAGTCAGGAACATCCCTTTGGTCACTGGGGTCAGCTGTCCCAGCCTCTCGTGCACCCCCAGCCCCTCGCTAGGGTGATGTGAGCAGCTGAACAGTCCCTGATGTGGTTTGATCATTGCCCAGCCACAACCAAAACCTCAGTAAGATGTCAGCGGTTTCCTCACCCTCAATCCAAAGCACAGCACTATGCCCACTGCTCAGCAAAAATTAACTGTCCCAGCTGAAAGTCAGACAGGATTTAAGAGCTGATTAGATTGTATGTGTGGGGATTGGTAACTTTGCATTTTGATGCTATGAAACAGAAGAAAATGTACAGGGTGAAAGGGAAGTAAATCATTAACTCCCAGACTGGTTTGGGTGGGAAGGGCCCTCAGACCCCCCCAGTGTCACACTGTGCCACAGGCAGGGACACCCCCCACCACCCCAGGTGCCCAAAGCCCCAACCAACCTGGCCTTCAACCCTGCAGGGATCCCAGGGCAGCCCCATCTTCCCTGGGCACCCTGTGCCAGGGCCTCCCCACCCTCCTCAGGAAGGATTTCTGCCTCAGTTCTCATCTAAAACTGCTCTCTTTCAGTTTAACTTTATTCTTTTTAAATGTTTAAAGACAGGATGATTTAGCTGGAATAATATAAAATCATCTCTAGGTAATAAAATACTGTCAAATGTTACTTTGAGTCTTCTCTGAATAATATGGTTTTCATCTTTTTGGATCAATATGTTTGTTTAACTTTAATCAAGGAAGTAGTCCATCTGAGTGTGCGTAATCAATACTGGTCCACTACTGGGTTATTTAAGTGCTGGTAGACTTTCAGGATTGCATAGCATCAAACATGCTTTTAGTCATTAACAAAAATAGTAAATTGCTTCTTGCAAGAAGGCTGGATCAATGATAAGTGTGTTACGAAGTTATGGTAGCAGCAACATGCCTGATGATTTTGCAGAGTGGGTTTGAATGTTATGTTAAATAGTTACATATCTTGAAGGATTTTCAGGTAAGATCATTTTATGAAATATGAAATTACCTTTTACTTGTGTACATATCTATATGCAAACAGATTGCACATACATAGTTCTGAGACTAAACCATTCAATTTTTGCCTGTCGTTTTTCATGCATGTGTTCTGTTGTGTCAGTGGGAGATGGGTAAGTAAGTACAAAGGCTGTTAACTGGGCATGTGTAAGCAAGTAGGCAATAGTCAGTGTTGTTTCTCTAGTGTTTCCTTAGCATTCTATACTAATAATGGAAGTAAGTATTGTGGTATGGTGTGGTGAAACTGAGTTTGTAATAATGCTCCATGGTTTATATGCATGTGGATATAGAAAATACTCTGCTCTAAACTTAATTATGTTCTGGCATTAGAGAAAGCCTAATGTCACTGTGCAGTCTTTCTGCCTTGGACTGTGACTTCCCCAGACTTCACAGGCTGAAAAGACGTGAAGGTTTGTGTGCTTGGATAGGAGTCCTCCAGGGAAGGTGCAGTTTGCACTGGGAGCAGTGGTGACTTAGTGTGCTGTGCTTTGCTGTCCAAAGTGTCTCCGAATCAATGGCCAGCATGGCGGTGGGGGATGTGGGGCTGCTGAAGTCTGGTAGCAGACATGTAATGCAGATGTGTGGGGTGTCTCAGATCATTGAAGATGTTGAGGTATTTTTCACATTACTTTGTAGTTACAACTAAATGTGAGCTTGGTTACTGCCAAAATTCCTCCAATGGCATCCACTGAACTGGACATGAAAATAATTGATATATTAGGTACTAGATCTCTGTCATTACAGTGGCTTGATTTTGTATATTTGAGATCTAATGGTTTGTAAGTCTGATGGTTTTGTCTCTTGGTGATAATTTATGTCCATGTTTGTGCGTTCTTTCATCCAGTTGGAGAGGCCATCTCATCATGTAAGGATGTGGAAAGGCTTAGTGACACTCCAGACTGAAAAATCATTTGCCATGTTAAACTTGGTTGTTTTAGGGCAGAAAAAGATAGATAACCTATTTAGTTGGGAGGGTTGGTTTGGTTGGTTTGGGTTTCTTTTTCTGGGGTTTTTTTTTGTTTGTTTGTTTGTTTCTTTGTGGGGGGTTTTCGGTTGGCGGTTTTTTCTGTGCTGATTTCTCTGCTGCACGTCTTAATTTGGGTGAGAAAACTGACAGTAACAAGCTTTTATAAGAAAGTGCTTTGGTGCATTGTCTAACCTGCAGATAGGTAGATTGCTGCTACAGTTCTCTGTAGAATATTTCTATTTTTTATTAGCTCTTTCCCTTGCTCTGCTCTTTGTCTAAGTTACTGGTATACAATTTTTTTTCCTCTTTCTTTGTTTTCTCCTCAATGCTTAATTCTTCTCCTTTGCTCCTACTATTTTATTTGGTCTGTCCATCTCCTGGGGGTGTGGGATACATTAGCTGTTCATGAAATTCTATTTCTTATTGAACAGTGAGCTATATCTTATTTGGCTTACAGGTGTACATCAGTTATTCTCACCACAATTTGTCATTGAGGTAGACATGTTTAAAGCAAATTTCTCTGTAATTTGCTGGTTTTCTGTGTGACTGTGGTTCTGCTTGTTAGCCTTGATGTAAACTTCCCTGAAGTCCAGCAGACCAAGTGGACACTTCTCAGTTGGTGTTATCCTTGTTTGCCTACTGTCCTGGTAGGTTTTCACAGTCTACCTGGATGCAGATCATGGAGCTGCCTCTTGTGGCTTGGGAAGGAAAAGGGACTAGCTTGCCTCTGTGCGTAGTTCTGCCTGGGAAGCGTGCAGGGCAGCATCACAGAGCAGATAACCATGCCAATAATTTCTCTGAGCACTGGCACTCACAGGACTCTGCTCTCCCCGCAGAGGAGCTAGGAACTTCTCACCGTGAAGTGCCTGTCTTGCAAGTCACATTTCCCCATAGATATTATTTATTCCCAACTGCTACCAATGACCCATTTTTAATTCTATTTCAATTCCCTATTTTTGTCTGTAGATGCTTGCCACCAGTATGCCAGACAGTTGATAATACTTTGACAATTGTTATAGCAGTGTTTATTCATCTAAATCAGACCCTGCTGGTGCAGGCTATTGTACCAGCATGGTATGCTATTTCATTTATACTACCTATTATATCTGGTCCCAACTGCTACTTGAAGAAAATATTTCAAGGAGCTTTTTTCAAGAGCCTGAGTGCTTCAGAGCCACAGAAGCAAGTGACCTGGTCCAGCTCCTACTCTACAGTGAAGAGATCAAAACTGACATCCCAAATAGATAACATAATGCTGTGCTAGTTTGGCGAGGCATGGTAATCACTCGTGATCACAGGCATTATTACTTCTAAGAGGCTTCCTTGCTGAGAGCCCTGCGTGTAAACTTTGCAACTGTGCCCCATGCACATTTCTTTGCTTATGCTAAGGAATAGCAGGAACATATTGCTCACTTTAGCAGCTTTATGTGTCAGTGCTCGCTCTAAAATAGATTCTTCTCAAGGATACACAGAACCTTAAACCAACTGTTTTCTTTGACATCATTTATAGGGTGCCTGTTTGTATACTTGGTTGTTTTGCTTGGTAAGACGATAACCACCATTTTTTCTCTTGTGTTGCTGAGTTAACATTGGCTTCGCTCCTAAAAAGTACTTGTCATTCTGTGAGTGGGTATCTGGTGTGAGAAGAGCAGCTTCTCCAGTGCCAGCGAACTGTGCCATGGCATGCCTATCGGCATGTCGTGTGCCCCTCTGAAAGCTCAGTATCTGACCCCTGTGAGTTAGGTATCGCTTCTGATGCGTTTTTGGATTCTCATAGCAAGAAAAGATTGCAAATGTGATATTAAAATAGAAAACATAAAATGGTCATTCTGGGTTTTTTGAGATATTGCGATTTAAACTTCCTCTCATGATTTCTGGGTGCTCAAAACTGTGAAGTGGTACAGTTGAAGCTCCTCACAAAAGCTAAAAAACTCACCCTGGGATAGAGAGAACAATTATGCTTTGTCACCTCTAGTCACATCTTCTCAAATATGCCTGATGAATTTATGCATGCCCCTCTAAATATCCAATGGTGGATGTGGTGGCTTGGCCCTGGCTGGAGGTCAGACGCCCACCAAAGTCACTCTATCGCTCCCTTTTTCAGTGGGACTGGGGCAAAAATATCTATTGAGAGGCTCAAGAGTCAAGATAAGGACAGGGAGAGATCATTCCACAATCAGTGTCACAGGCAAAAAAGACTCAACATGAATAAAAACCTTGTCTAATTTTTAACACATACACACACAGAGAAGTAAAACCAAATCTTAAAGCACCTTCCCCCCACCCGTCTCTTTTTCATGGACTCAACTTTATTCATGGTTTCTCTTCCTTCTCCCTCCCAGGTGTCACAGGGGGAGACAGGGATGGAGGTTTCAGCCAGTTCCTCACAAGTTGTTTTCCTTCTCTACAGTATTTTAAATTTTTTTTTCTTGTTTTATACTTTGTCCCTTGGGCTCTTTACTTCTCCACACCAATTCCTTTATATCTTACATTATTTACTTTTTCTTCTTTATATGCAATCTAAGTAGTCAAGCATTCCAAATGCTTTGGCTGTGCTTTGGGTTCTGATGTACTGAGAAAAAACATTTGTTGCACATTTTGCTGAGTAAACTGAGCATAAATTTCAACGTGGATCTTGATATGATGAAATAGCTAATTACAACTTTGTATTTGACCTTCTGCATCTCTGCTTCACATTATAACATGGTAATTAAAATTGATCCTTACGGGGGGGATTTTTTTGGTGAAAATTAGCTCTCATTTTCACTAAATGCAGGAGTGGCTGTGCTAGGTTAGGTAGGACTAACAGTGTTTTCCATTCTCCTGCAATTGACATGCAAATGATAGTTAATGGCTTGCAACTTTATCAGAAGTCGAGGATTCCTCCCTACACCAACTCTTTGTAATTGCAATACATACTTGTATATAGCTGGGAGTACTCTGTGCAGTGGCATGAGGAGAATGTGTCTGAGAATTCTTGGTTAACCAGTGGTGTCCTTACGTCCTTGCCTGCAAGAAACTGGTTGGTCGTTAGAGAGGCTAGGTGGTACATGTAGATGGAAAACTACAGGGTTTCTAGTTTAAAGCTATGAAGATGTTTGGATAGGCTTCCTCTCTCCTTCTTTCAACTGTAGGGCTGAATTTCTATTAATGTGACTGTCTTTGCCCAGGGTTACACAAGAGCTAAAGTTATTCTCCTGCATGACTACACGTGGGTCTCAGTTAAGGGTGGCTTCGTGGCTGATTACTTTCCCAACCTCCAACCCTGAAAAATAGGTTTTTTTCAAGTCCTGTTGATACTCTCAAGTTTCCATTCCTCTCCCACACACCTCTCTTCAGCTTTCCCACACAACCACCTACCTACCCCCAGAACTACTTTAATTAAATGTTACTAATCTGTGGGCTTACTTACCACTTCTCCCTGCTTAATTTCTTCCCTTTCTGGGGTCAGGACAAAGAGTGACTTGATTCTAATGTTTATGTTTCCTATCTGTCCGTATTAGAAAGCCAGTATCGAGGCATGTTGATCTCTCTTGGCTTAACCTGCAAGCAGGTGAATCAGTCTGTAAGTCTGAAGCTGCTTTATGGTCTACCAGTGACTTGACAGGGGGAAATACACATCACAGGCAGAAGTAGGCAAAGGATAATTTTCCTTCTGACTCGATACACATTCAAGAAATGGTTCAAAGTTCTCCCTTTCAGACCTTACCAGAAAAAGAATTAGACTGAGCACACACATCATGCTGTATTTGGTCTTTCTGTGATATGCAGAAAGATTTGGGTGGTCATTTTAAATTGCACAGAACTGGATATTAAATGGCTAATAATGTATTAATTGCAGAAATAGGTAGAGAATCCACTGAATAAGTAACCTGGTTTTGTTCTCTCTTTAATTAATCCTACATATATATGGCAATTTCTTTACGAAAGTGTGCCATGGCAATAGCAATCTACATAACAAGATACTTGCTGCAATTTGAGGGAGATCAGATAGTGGACTTTCTGTCCAGGTTCTACTGGAACATAAGAATGCAGCTAGAAGGTCATTCAGGCCATTGGGCTTGTATGTACCTTTTTACTGTAAACTGCAGGTAACAGGTTTAAAAGGACTTTGATTTTTCTCATCCTGATAGGAGTCACAAAGCCAGCTGCCATTGTTTTTAATGTGTCATGGAGAGAATTTATGATCTGAAGGGAATATATAGTTGAAGTGAAGAACATACATGAATTCCCTGGTATTTCTGTATCTGGATTGCTGCATCTTGCTGGTTCTAGATACGTTTTTTTTGTATCCCACACAGTTTTCTTGCAGTATAAGCATATGCTGCTGTTTCTGATTCAGAAAAGGGCTTTCTAAAAAGAGAACCCTCAGGCCATCTACTGCTCTTGCTTAAAGGGGCTTTCTGCATTTGCTTTTCTAGTGGAGACCTCTTTAAAACTCACCCACTGAAACAGATGCTACTGCCATTGATCTTCTCTTCCCTTTCTGGGAACTGCCTCGGAACTGTACATTCATATCTTAACCAGTGTACAAACCCTGAGATGCTCATTTAAATCCATCTCCAACCATCAGGAGAATGTGTAAGTACTCTTCGGGTCCTTCACAGCCACAGCTATCAGTTGTGTAAAGATGCTTGTGAGAAGGAAGGAGGGAATGAAAGAGTACCTCTTCAGACTCTGCCATGAAGTCTAGTAACACCTCCAGGTGCAGTAGACGAAGAACATGAAACTCTCTATTGATAGAAGAGAAGATTTCAAAAATTGCTTGCCATTGTGGACATCTCAATCTTTACGTAGTGACTGATTGCAGATTCTGTAATAAGACTGGCACTGTCTCCTAGCTTCCTTATAACTTGAAAAGTAAGAACAGAGGGTTTTTCTTGCTGTGCTGCTTTGCTTTAGGTTGTAATAAAAATGTTTTTCTTTCATTCTCTAATTTATAAAAGAAAGAAAAGCTTCTGATTCAATCAAAAGAGAAAAGTGTGATTATGATCTGCAAGGCTTTTCTATGTCTGTTTTTTCTTTCTTGTTGCTGCTGTAAAAAGTGCATCAAAAGATGTCAACTACTTAATCTAATAAGGATTCGTGTAAGTTCCAGCTGTTCCAGAATAGTATCTAAATACTTGATTTGAAAACAATATGTGTACCAATACTGCAACACACTGCAGGCATGATCACCAAGCTATCGCCTGAAAGATCTGAGTCTGTCTGTGCTAATTAGTGTTTGCAGATGAAACTTCTGAAGTGATAGCTGTGCTTAATAAAAGATCTTGTGGTCTATAAGCACATAATGAGTGAGATAAGAGACATCTACAAAACTGAATAGAAACTAAGTATATTATGTAAATAATATACTTCCTAAGTATATGTTGCAGTTTAGTGTAACTGCTGCTTCAGTGGCTCTTGTAGGCTGCAGTTACAGCTTTCTGCAAGCCCCATGTTTTGAAAAACACTGGTACAGTCAAGGCCGAATTTGAGACCAAGCCTATCAGAGCTGGTCACAGCGCCTCTGTGAATCACATATAGGAGAAAAAAAAACTGCTGGCAGGCGCACTTTGCCACCGGAGCGGGAGTGAGAAGATGTAACAAGCTGCACGGACTCCAAGGCCAGGCCCGCAGGAGGGGGGGGATGAAGAATGCGAAGAGAAAGTTTCCCCTGCAGCTCGTGGTGGAGTCCATGGTGAAACGGGTGTCCCCCCGAAGCCCATGGATGAGGACGGGGAGCAGAGATCACTATGCCTGTGAAGATTGATCCACGCCTCAGCAGGTTTGCCAAGGGACTTGTGACTTTGC